>CAXKVW010000916.1:0-96127 GCA_964058825.1 Carex arenaria
TCTCATTGAAGTATTCAATAACAATGTAACGTGTATTCATTATAGCAAACTTGTCTTGCAGTTAATAATTCACTGATAAAAAAACTTCAATGCACCAATCATATATTAACAATTTCATATAACAACTACAATAACAAACTAGGATGATAACTTCAGACAATGCACCAATCAGAAATTGCAAGTTGCAACTGACAATCCTAACTTCAGACAATTTCAAACTTGCAATCATTTCTCTCGTCTATAAGCATCCTATAACCTATTAGGACGCGTTCCACGCTGATCATGTGCTACAAATTTTAAAAAATAAAAAAGAGTCAGTTTCATAATCAGTTGAATTTAAAAATAAAGATATCATTCTTAACATATAATGAAGTATTGATACAAGTAATACAATGAAGTATTCAAGTAATACAATTAAGTATTCAACAACAATCAACACCAGGCCAGAATATAAAGAGTCAGTTTCATCTCATTCTATCAACACTGAAATATTGATACCAGAACTTGGTCATAGACTATCTTTAAAAAAAAAAGGTACAGAGTATTCATGGTAACAATTCACAGCAAAAAAAAAAATAATGACCAAAGTATTCATTCAGATAGTCAAAAGTATTCAACTCTAACATAGAAGTATTTATGGTGATTATAATAAGTATTCTATCACCATTCAGACAACTTGGTTTTGACAACAATAGGTATTCATTCAAAGATGGTAAGGTATTCAACAATTTCATATAAAGTATTCATCATGTATGCTATACAAAAAAATCCATTCACAATACCTGATTGAAATCCAACGGTGCATTTCTTGAGATGCAATCAACAGCTCGGATTAGGAATATAGAACAATCCAGAGAAGCAGACTGTTGAGGACAGTCCCTCCACTCGATATCTACGTCCATCCATCTCTCATCTCCTGTATTTTGAATTAGCAAAATTATTAGAAATCAAGTATAAAGTAATAATAAAAAAAAGAAGTGAAAATGTACTTACCAAGCCTCCATGACAGGAAATACTTGACCCAGTGCAAGTAGTTTATGTGAGGCTTTAAATAATAGCCATTTGTGATTGGAGGCATCGAATTGTACATGTGGAGTTCCATATTGACAAGATCAAAGGCAGCTAATATCCAATGTACTTGTGCAATCATAGGAACAAACAACCATCTAGCATTTGCAAACTGCGGGGAGAACAACTCTTGCTGAAGTCTGAATAATTGCAAGAATGAAGTTAAAGGGCCCATCTCCTACAATTTTACAAAATCAAATAAGCACCAAATAATAAAAAACAGATTACACATAAATTTTGCTTTAACTTCTTAACTTAGAAGACTTACAACAACATTGTTACGGAGATAAAACCACTCTTGTGGAACAGATGTTTCCCTTTGCATGATGAACATTGTAATGTCAATAACCTGCATAAAAAAAAGTGAAGGACAAATATTCAAATTAATGCTCAAAGTATTCATTCATTACTGTGAAGTATTCAACACTGAAATGAAAGTATTCAACCACACAGTCAAATGTATTGAAAATAATGCTCAAAGTATTCATCCATTACAGGCAAAAGTATTCAACAGTATCTCCTAAGATCTAAGTATTCATCCCTAACTTTTAAAGTGTTCAACCACAACAAACTGTATTCATTGATAAGCTAAGTTGTTCATCAACATAAAATAAAGTGTTCATTTCTAAGCTAAAGTATTCACCAACAACCGCTAAAGTGTTCATTTTGCAGTTAGAGTGTTCACCAACATAAGCTAAAGTTTTCATTTATAATCTAAGGTATTCAACAACAACATCTAAAGTGTTCATTTAACAGATCAGGTATTCATCAACATTATCTAAAGTATTCATTTAAAGGAATGCCATGACAAAAATACTAATAAACATTCTTAAAATAAATTTAAATTCATACCTCGCTGCCAACAGTGTTTCCATGGAATAACAGATCCCTGAACTGATGAATGTCTAGGAATAAGTCAATCTTCTTATTGTGAAAAGGATAGTCTACTTCGAAAATTTCCTCCTGGAAATACTTCTTCACCCACGCGTCTAATACATTACTAACTTCGTCTGATACGAAGTTTCTACGGTCATATACCCATGATTCGTCAGGCAATGGGACTTTCTGGGTAGATAAATCATAAGTGGAGTCGATAAAAATACTATCTGTGTAGTAAATCCAATTTGGGTCATTCAATCTGAAAGGCACTTCATCGAACTCAAAATGTTCATCGCCATCACTGGCAGTAACAGCCTCAATCCAAGTAGAGAAGGGCTCGTCGATCTTAACGTCCTCATGGATAAAAGGTTGTCCAACAAATGGAGCCTTATGATCCTTGATACCTCTCTTAGGCTGCACTCTGGGTCTAATTGGGTACCTCCTACTTCCTGTTCTACCTGCTCGTCCAGTATTTTTGGTGCCCCTTACTTCTTCTTGTGAACTAATTTCAATAATTTGTGGAGAATTCCGTTTAGAAGTAGCTTTGCCATCTGCACGTCCACGGCCACGTCCACGACCACTGGCACGTCCACGAATAGCATGGCATTTCGGGCGGGACTTTAAGGGGCTTTTCGGTTCCTCCAGGTCTTGTTGTTCTTGTGACAAGACATCTTTAAGAGCTTCTACAGTTGGTGAGATGCCCAAATCAAAAGATGGGAATTCCATTTCACGAAGATTTACAGCAACATTGTCTGCTACTATCTTTTCATCATTTACTGTATTAAAAAAAAAAGTATTCATTCAATGCACCAAAAAATAATACTGACCAAAGTATTCATTCAAAGATCAAGGCATTCAACTCTAACACCTAAAGTATTCAACAAATATTCATAAAGGACTGCTAAAGTATTCAACAAGTATTCATAGATGACTGCTAAAGTATTCAATTCTAACACATAAGAATTCATAATGGAATTCATACCTTTTTCACCCCTTTCTAATGGAATTCAACAAGTATTCATAAAAGACTGCTAAAGTATTCAACTCTAAAATATAACTATTCAACTCTAAACATAAAAATACACATACAGGACTGCTAAATTATTCAACAAGTATTCATGGCTGACTGCTAAAGTATTCAACTCTAATATATATGTATTCAACTATAACACATAAGTATTCATAATGGAATTCATACCATTTTCTCCACCTTCTATAACTTGTTTAATTTCCTGCTGTGCCATTGTTTTACTACTTCTCATTAGCACCTCTCTTACAATTCTATCAATGTTAGGGTCTTTAGATTCATCTTCCTGTGTTGTAAATCCATGAATATCTTCCTCTTCTTCTTCCTCATTCGCTGCTATCTTTAACCTATCTTTATCTTCTTCCTGGCCAGCTGCTTCTTCACAAGCATATGTTAATAGGTCAAATTTAGAAGAAGGTACCATCTTTTGTACATCTACAAATTTATGAAAGTAGTCAACCCTAATTGCAAAATGCTCCAAGTATTCAACACAGCATATGAAATAATATACTAACTGAAACGAACTATGAAAACATGAATTAAAAATTTACCAGCAACAGCTGCATTATCTGTTTTAGAAACAGCACCTCCAGAAGGACCTTCAACTTGTCCGGACAATAACTTAGTTTCAAATTTAGCAGCTGAAACAAAAAACAAAACAATATAAAATAATTCATATGTATGTACTAACAAAACATAATACTTAAATTTTAAAAAATATTACTAAATAATAATAAAACTTACGTGTATGAAATAACTTCTTTGTTATATGATACTCCCGTTCTGAATGAGAAACTTGAGCAATAAATTTCTGTTCAGAAGCTGGGGACAAAACGGGAACACCGGTTTTGTCATGTAAATACTTCAACTCATCAAACCTTCGTTTTGGTGCCATTCTAATAAGATCATTGGAAACATTGAAATTGAAAAGACAGTACACAGCTGCCATTTCTGTCAGCAATTTCACAATGTCCTTGTTGATAGGGTTACAGAGTGCTTCATTGTTTGTCAGGTAAGAAAAGTATTGACTTGCAACAAACCCCTTCGATTCGAGAAATACTTCAGCACCTCTTCTTGCCAAAGGTTCATCCCTGATGGAAGCAGGAACGACATTATTCATAACATTCGAGAACGAAGAACGCCTCCAGTACACATTCAGCTTATGGTCAAGAAATCTTGGAATTTGACCGGTACACTTACGATTTTTGGCAATATGAACATGCTCAAAAAACCATACCTGTAAACAAAAAACAAAAAGTGAACAATAATCAACATAAGACTTTTGAGAAGTATTCACAATGCCATTATAAAGTATTCATCAGTGCATATAAAGCATTCATTACAAAAGTATTCATATCAATAAAATATTTGTTAACCATCGCGATAAGTATTCAACCTGGGCAATTAAAGAATTAAGGACTCCATACAAAGAATTCATTCTAGTATGTGGAAAGTAAAAATGAAAAAAATTCAATATTTTTTGAAATTTACAATGAGAGCTACTGCACAACCAGGAAGGGTTCCTGACTCCCTCTTCTTCTGGTTGTTATCCCCATCATCTTCTTCTTCATCAAAGCTGTCGGTTTTATTGTCTCTTCTTAACCGACACCAAGCAGCGTTGTTAGGGATGTTTTCAATAAGAACATCATGAACTGCCTGTGCCCAATTATAATCTTTCAAATTCTGTAAATCACCAGCATAATGGAAAAATTGAGTTGGCACCAACCCACTAGCTAATGGGAAAAGGATCATCGTGAACAGGTACATCACCAGCAACCCAACAACATCTTCCGCTGTCGAGTTATTCGTCAAAGCATTTTTAATTGCGTTCTCAAGTTGCGGCACTGATATCTTGCCTTTTGGGTTGAAATGCCTGTTCCTAAGCGAATTGTCAACATCACCTCCCCTAGTGTATTGCACAGCCTCTCCCTGAACTGCAAGCCCCATAACCAATCCAACCTCTTCCTCTGTAAATTTGAGGACTTTTCCATTTACAACAAAAGCACCTTTTTTATCCTCCCAGTGCAGTAACATGATATTCAGAGCTGGGTTATTGGCATGAGAACTTCTGGGAAATGCAAACAAGTGCATGAAGGGGGTTTCAGCCAAAAGGGCTTTCTGTAATGGTGTCAATTTGGGCAAAACATCGTTGTGAAAAAATACCATACAAGCATCAATATTGCATCTATTCTTAATGCAGCTATCAGATGTCCTTGGTTCCTTAATACGTTGTCCTAAAAAAAAAAAAAAGGATATTAAAAAAAGAACAAAAAATAAAAAAGATATTCTAATATGTCAATCTTAGCATGCATATTGTATTCAAACAATTACTATAAAGTATTCATTTTCCTTAAACAAGTATTCATCTGTCATAGACATTAATTCAAACATGTGAAATTAATAATCCTGTCACAATATACTGGTACTGAAAATATTTGAAAATATATCTACACAACTATAGGTAAACATGTGAAATTGTAGCTACAAAGTAATAAAAATTAATTCAAACAAGTGAAATTAAGTATCCATAAATAAGATGTAAGTATTCATCATTACATGTAAGACATTGAACAATCACAAACAATGTTATTTCCATCTAAATATTAAACTTGTAACATATAGTATTCATCATGTGTTATTATGAATGTACCTTTTTTATGACCAGGTTGAGCTCCCCTACGCCGTTTTGCTGGGATAGTAGCTATCACTAATTCATCTCTTTTCTCCTCTTCTACTGAAGGATTTTCTTTTTGTACTTCTTTTTCTTCTAATAATTCTTCTTCTGCTGATTTAAGAATATCCTTCTTTAGAGTTTGATATTTCTTCTTTGCTGCAATAATAATATTTCATCAATATATATAAAGTATTCATTCTATCATATTGGTAGTGAAAAAATAATAATAATTGTACTGAAACAGAATAATAATAATAAAAAAAAATCAAAGTACCTTTATTAGGACTAGCTTTGGCTACCCTACGCCTTTTCGCCGAGTGGACAACTTCCGTTTTCCCTGTCATATGAAAGTATTCATTTGTAGTAATACTTGTGTATCAAAATATAAATGAAGTATTCATCTGTTTAAACAAAATACTCACTCATTCATTATAACATTTCCTTTATCTTAGTTGGTAATGAAAATAATTAAATGAAAAAATAAATAACAATAAAAGTACCTTTATTAGGAGCTTGTTTGCCTCCCCTAGTACCAGTTTTGCCTCCCCTAGGACCAGTTTTGCCTCCCCTATGCCGTTTTGCCGGGGGAGTAACTTTCAATCCTTGTTCTGAAGAAGAATCATCTTCTTCTTCATTTTCCACAGCATCTTCTGGTGTTGGT
Source organism: Carex arenaria (assembly GCA_964058825.1). Classification (NCBI taxonomy): domain Eukaryota; kingdom Viridiplantae; phylum Streptophyta; class Magnoliopsida; order Poales; family Cyperaceae; genus Carex; species Carex arenaria. Next base: position 6,310 of record CAXKVW010000916.1, read on the forward strand.
AAAAAAAAAAAAATTATATAAGGTACTCAACAATTATATTCATTGTGTTACAATAGAGTATACAATCTTTCAAAACAAATACTCACTCATTCATAACAAAATTTCCTTTATCTTACTTGGTACTGAAACTAATTAAATGTAAAAATAAATAATAATAAAAGTACCTTTCTTACGAGCTTGTTTGCCTCTCCTAATACCAGTTTTGCCTCCCCTAGGACCAGTTCTGCCTCCTCTATGCCGTTTTGCGGGGGGAGTAACTTTCAATACTTCTTTTGAAGAAGAATCATCTTCTTCTTCAGTTTCTAAAACATCTTCTGATTTTTATGTTAAAAAAAACAATTATATAAGTTCATTCATTTCAGTGAATATTTTTTTTATAATGATAGTAAAAATTACATATAATGTATGTACCATCAGATTTCCTCACAGGATCTTCAAAATCTTGTTCTGAATCAGTAATGGCATCTTCGACAAGTACTTCTTCAACTTGTATTCATAAAAACAACATTTTGTATTCATCAAAAAAACAATAGTATTCATCTATAAAATAAAGTATTCATAGCAACCAAATATTTTATTCATCAAAACTATTAGTAAAAAAAAGTTCGTTCATACCTTGTACAGTAGTTGCCTGTTCACCATTATGTGGTTTACCTCCTTCCAACTCTCCTACACACTTCTCCTCCTTAGAATCTTTGTTTTCAATCTGTAAAACATCCGCTTCTCCTCCTTCTAACTCTTCTTCAATCTTCTCCTCCCTTGATTCTCTGCTTTCACTCTGAACCACATCTCTTTGTATATTGGTAAATATACTTTCTAGACATATCATTTTGTGTACATCTTCAACTGACAGATCTTCATTGACCTTTTCCTCATTTACAACTACAACCTTCTTCCCATCATCTCTTGGAATTTTCTCGGGTGCATCTCTGCCAATATCTGGTGTTGGTGTCATGATATCTCCAAAAAGAACCTTACCATGCAATAGACTGGCAGGTGTTTGCTGGATTTTGTCTACTTCATTTCATGAAATAAAATATTATCAGTTGACGTATAAATGTTCATCCAGAACTGCAAAGTATTCATCAAGAAATGCTAACTATTCATCAACAGATAATCTAACTAAAATTATTGTATTCATCCAGAAAAAAAATATTACTGACTAATATTAGAGATAAAGTATTCATCCAGAATTACTAAATATTCATCCTAGCAGTTTATCTACTTGATTCATGCATTTTATCTACTTGATTTCATAAAAAAAAAAATGATATGTTAAGAAATAAAGTATTCATCTATACTAGCATGCACATAGAAATGCAAACTATTATAGTTACTATGCAATTTATGAACAGTAGATAAATTATAGTTACCTTCTTTTTCACTTGTAAAACCGGTTTGTACTGGATTCTGAACTACATCTTCACCAGAGGGTTCTCCTTCATGTTGATTCAACTGCAAATTTTCAATTTCGTGCTCAGTAGATGCTTCAACTGTGACATCCTTGATCTCCGGGTTTTCCAGTGCATTATCAACACATATTTTAACTGCAAAAGTATTAATCGGAAAGATAAAAGTATTCATTCTCTATTTTAACTAATTTCAATTTCTTATACTAGCTTTGACAACTAAATAATTCATCAATAAAGATTAGTATAATTCCAGATCTGACATAATATGATGCAAACTAACTTGAAACAATTAATTACTAATTAGAAAAAACAAAAAAATTACTATGCAATTTATGAACAGTAGATAAATTATAGTTACCTTCTTTTTCACTTGTAAAACCGGTTTGTACTGGATTCTGAACTACATCTTCACCAGAGGGTTCTCCTTCATGTTGATTCAACTGCAAATTTTCAATTTCGTGCTCAGTAGATGCTTCAACTGTGACATCCTTGATCTCCGGGTTTTCCACTGGATTATCAACACATATTTCAACTACCGGTTGCTCACGTTGTTCCTGCTGAACTTGATCGCCTTCGTTTGCTCCAGAACCGATTTTCTCCATTTTTGATGAAAATGGTGATTTAAACAACAAAATCGGTGAAGAAATACTACCGAGACGAAAGGCTTAAGAGAAAAAAGAGAATGATCGGAGAAGGAAACAGTTTGAATCGGAGAAGAAACGGAACTAATTTGAAATTTAACCTAGCGGAGGAGACGAGAAGAAGAAAAGAGAGAAAGAGAAGAAAAGGGCGAGTAGAGTGAATACTTCAGAGGCACCGGCTGGCGTGAGTGAGTTGGTCTGACATTAATTTCGAAATTTTATTTTATTTTTCACAAAAATTTTCATTAGACCATGGGTGTATAAAACAGGTTCAAAACAATAAAAGACCGTTAATGAAAGGGTGCTATTGAAATGGCGCTATTGAAATGGCGCAACTCTTACAGATATATTTCAAAACCATGTGGTGGGTCCATGTAAGATTGAACACCATCTCCATTTCACTGGAGGAATGCTTTATATTTTAATATTTTAATATTATATTCATTATTGTACAGAAAAGTATTCACTATGTGGAACGAAGTATTATCCAGGAGGACCATTCAATCTGATCAACATCTCCATTTAACTGGATGGATGCTTGACTAACACAAAAACTTAAGACATTAATTATAATTTAATATTAACTAAAACAAAAACTTAAGGTATTAATTTTAATTTTATATTATTCTTGATATTATACTTTTAATTGAATTTCTACATTTATCACATTTTTTATTTTCCATTTAAAATATCCACTAGAAATAATTTATTACATTAATATTGAATTCATGTCTGTGCTTAAAGTATTCATTTCAAAGCAATTAGAACTTGAAAAGTTTTTGCTGGATTATTCATATAATTTAATATTACTCATATTTGATATATTATCTAATTGCAAAAAAAAAAAAAAATTTAATTCATTGCATTTAACAAACAATAAATTAAATTAAATTGTTCAGTGAGATTTCAATTTAAAAGACTTTATTTTACAAATAACAAACAACATTTTTAATAATGAAGTAATCAACTTTTAACAAAAGTATTCATCTATATAATTGAACTATGCATCCTTACTAAACAAAAATTGAACTATGCATCTATACAATTGAACTATGCATCCTTAAAATTTAACATCATGAAAAATAGTCTTAATCCTATTACACAAAAGTATTCAACTTTTGGGAAGAGATATTCATCCTCATACATTTGAAAGTACTGATAAATTGAAAGGTAGAACACTGTTTGCAAAAAAACTATTGTCATTAAATCATCAAAGTGATTATAACAAAGGATAAAATTGTTTCTCTATAAACAATTCTAGAGCAATTCTTCGGCTATACTATGGACATCAATGAAAAAAAAAGATTCTATATAGAAAAAAAAAATGATGAGAATCATGAAATCTTCCTGTGCACTTCCTGTTTATACATATAAGTTTCATTTTCCTACTTCCTATTCTTTTGTTTTTTTATTATATTCTTTATCGCAACATCAATTTTGCTCTTGAAAGCAATCTTCTTCGGCCGTCCCCTTCGATTAGACTTTTTGGGTGGTAGTAGAGGATTAGAAGGTGGACAGTTCACTAATGATTCACCTCCACTGATAAGACTTTGCTCATCTGCAAAACATTGAAGTACTAATTGTGTTATCATAAAGTATTCATTCAAACATAAAAGTTAATCCATTACATATATCAAAGATTATAACCTAATTGTTTATTAGCGTTAGCTTCTGTATTTCTTCTTTTCTTTCTAACAACAGATGGGCTTTGAATAGCTGAAGGATTGACATTCACACTACTGCTAGGCCCTGCCTCACCTGCAGGATGTAAAACTTAAAGTACTCATCATGATATAATAAGTATTCATCCTTTACCATGAATGTATTCACTATAACAGTTGAACCATATTATAACAGTTAACAAATGTCTACCTATAACAGTTGAACCATCTTGTGTTAAGCTTTTGTCTTTTGAAGTTTTTGTTTTCCTTCTCACCCTAGGCGCCTTTCCAAACAATTCAGCTTTGTCATTAATATTATCATTCTGTCCCCCACCTGTATATTCTGATTTCACATAAAAAATAAATTATGTTGAAAGTATTAATCGTGTCAGTACAAAGTATTCATCAACGATATGTAAGTATTCATCCTGAATTTTTTTTTCTCCAGTAACAGAAAATAATATAGAAAAGTCTGACAGACCTGAAATTATTGTCCTCAAATTATCTAACCCAGTCAAGACCAAAGTATGTACTTCATCATTCACACTGCCCATATTTAGCAGATCTTGTATAATTGGATTACTTGCCATCGACAACTCATATAACCTAGGTAAAAATGAAAACAACAAAATACTGTCAAATATTCACCATACTGTCAGGAAGTATTCAACCATATGACAAATCATAATCAACTAAAAATAAACTCTTACCTATTCCGTTCGGGTAAAGTAGGATGAGATGAATCGATTATTGTCAAATTCTGACGATCAATGTCTTTTCTCCAACGATCCACAAAATACCTTTCACCGATGCAAAATTCTCTCTCATGCTTCAGAACTTGTATGGAATGTGAACACACAACACCCATCACCTCAAAGAGTCTACAAATACAGAACACCTCCTTTGTTGACCTCTTATACACAACCTGAAAATTTTTACCCCAACAATCTGCAACAACATAAAGAGCCTCTCCTTCTTGTTGTGCCACTAGATTGCATGATAAGTTCATACACAGTGTGAACTGTTCTTGGCATTTAAGGAAAATCTCATTAGTGTACTTCTCTTGAAATTGGTACTCCATAGGCAAATCCGAATTACATTTATGGGCACGATACTTTGAATCGTGATCAGCCTTGTGCTCTCTCTCCCAAATACTCCTCAATGCTTCATCAAAGGATTCAACAAAACCTTTAAGGGATTCCCTCCTTGTAAGGTAATTATCCAAAAAAGCATTCATGCTTTCGACTCGTTGGGTAGTATTCATACCAGCTCAGAATTGGGAATTTAGATATACAGGCACCCACTTCTCCCTCATTTCAAAGATACCCGTAAACCATGGATCATCAGCTTTCCCAATTTTATCCATCAGTTTCACCCATTTTTCCTCAAATTCATTCACACTCTGAGAATAATAAACTACCTCTTTCACTTGAGCAGATACAGTACTTTCATTTTCCCTTCTTCCAAGCTTTGTTGGTAACTTATGTAATATATGCCAAGAACAGTACCTTTGAGTTGTTTCAGATCCAAATACATGCTTAATTCCCAATTCAATGCTTCCACATTGATCTGTAAGAATGCCCCCTGGTTTAACACCATTCATACATTCCAAAAACCTATACATTTAAAAGATGCAGTCAGTACAATACTAAGTATTCAACTAATACACAAGTAGTATTCATCATTATCACAGAAGTATTCATTAATAACTATAAAAACCCACAAGAAGCTGTCATATTAAGCATTCAACTAACAGATATGTAGCATTCATCTATTTAAACAGAAGTATTCATTTGTAATTATCAAAAACCCAATAAGTAACTGTCATACTAATAATTCAACAATAAACATAAAAGATATTGAATTTCCTAAAGAAAGGTATTCATCCAATACATTATTTATAATTTGCAAAAAACAATAAAAATAGTACTATGTTATAAGTAGAACACATGTTACCGGGAAAGACACCATATGTAATCTTTTTCAGTTTCCCTTCCTATCAGAGCACAAGCCAAGATGATGGACTGACCATGGTGGTTAACACCAACCCACAACACAAGCGGCATGTCATACCTGAAACATTCAACACATAACAATAACGTATTCATCTATAAATAAAGTTTGCAATAATTATGAAATCACTACTTACTTATTAGTCAAGTATGTTGCATCCATTACTATCACATCATGAAAGTATTTGTATGATGCACGGCTACGACCATCAGACCAAAAAATGCTCCATAAACATCTTTCGTTTGTGTAATCATGAGCATAAAAGAAATATCTATCAACCTTTGCTTTGTTTTGAAAATACTGAAAAATTAAACTGGCATCATCTCCTTCAAAAGCTTGTAATTTCATCCTCCTGTATTTCTCAAGATGATTACGAGCATCTTTCTTCGTAAAAGGGCACCTTAGATAACCACCAGCAATCTTTATCACTAATTTGATATTACCAGAAATTGTCATTCCAGAATCATCATTGAAATCCAACATCTGCTGGTATCTAACAGGTATGTACCGAAATCCGGAAATTAGAAATGAAGACTCCGGTTGTAAAATATGATTGTGCTCCAAAATAATTTCTATTACAACCCACCCGTCACGCGTACTAGAAGGTCTAAGCTTGATACATGCAGGACAACCAGTTCCTACAAAGCCTCTTCTCCTAATTGGAATGTGACCATTATTTGAGACTACCCTCTTCTTGAACTTGGAGCATGCAAAGACGTAATGATTTATTACATTACCAACCTTGTGGCTAGACCTTTTGCAGATACCAAAACCGCATTTGTAACATTATGTCACGTCAAAAATTTTTTTTATTTAACATTATTGACATGAAGTAATGAATTTAAGAAACTAATGTAACGTTACAAAATTTATATAAATATGGATTATTTTAAATTTAAATTTATTAGTTAAATTGGTTAGTAGCCACGGCACAATTAATTATTTTGAAATTCAAATTAATCAGAAATATTAGAAAATAATTATTTGCATTATTACATTTGGTGATTAAAGAAGAAAGTATCTTATTCCAGGATAAGTAAAATCAATTAAATCCTTTACAAGATTGATATTACATGATTGATAGAATAGCGCCTAATTATGTGTATACCATAATTATTAAACTTCCTAAATTAAACTATAGGCCGGCCCTATTAATTGCACCCCCTGAAATAACCGTCGCGCCCCTTAATTCTAAACTTAAAACCACTCCCATCTTTTAATTGGAGATTAATTTTCCTCTGTCATATCTCTCTTTCTCTCTCCCTTGCTTCTAAACCGTACCAACCAAAGAAACTCCAAAAACAAAATTCATAGTCTTGACAGAATAAAATTGAATCTCTTTCTTTGGCCGTGGAAAACTTCTACACCAAGGTACTATAAACTATGATATGTTGTTTTTATAATTATTATATAAATTGCATTGATTAGAATATGATAAGTAGATATAATTGTATGAATTTATAAGCAGTATTTCTTTAATTAAAATCTGAAACTTTAGATTATCGGTAAGAATTTCTTTAGTTATATAATAATCTGAAATTTTCCTTAGTTTATATATAATTCCGTTAGTTATAAAAATTCTTAAACTAATGTCATAATTTTATTTCATTCAATTGCAATCATATAGTTAATCATATAATTTGTTTCTTTCATCAAAAGTAATCCAGATCTGGCTTCCAAATCGGAATACGATGTATATTTATCTTTTTGTTTGTATTTGATAACTCTTAATAGAAATTGTCTAAACACTAATATTTAATTTCAATAATTACTTATTCATATTCTTGTAGACTTTCAAAAACTATTTTCAACAAATAGTATAGACGAATTCGTTCTATGTTAAATGATACGCACTATATAATTCGGACTTTAAACTTACTATATATTTAATTGGATATTCTTCTTATCATATCTAGTCAATACTTTCGGTGAAGATCAGAATCAAGGTAACCGAAGTAAAATCAGTTATTTGTATTTTATTTTAATTCTTTCACGATCATAATACTAAAAGTAGAGGTTAGATACCAAAATGTTTTAAGCCGAGAATAAACTTGTCAGTCTTTAATAAAGGAATATATATAACATCTATTATGTGAGGTTTAATAGAGATAGACAAATCAAGGTCCTTTATAATTCGCCATAATTAGTAAACTGAATGAATGACATATGGCATTAAGGGTTTTTAGGAAATGAAAATTTAATTCAAACATAGTTAATTAAAATGTATATTTATGTTTTAGATTTGACGTTTAAAGATTTAGACTGTAGAGGACAATCAAGGGATCTACTACAATAACAGGTGCGGGCTTCCTGGACTTTTTGTAAAATTTATTATTTAATTCCTTGTGTACATTTTATTTACTTATAGAATTATGCATGTTGATTCGAACAACCCTTTGACTTTGTTTAGAGAATAAATAATAGGATTACTCCATTTGAAACATATGACTTGCAAGAAATGAATCGATCGAATATAACACTAGAATAAGAAATCGAATGAACGTTGTAAGTTGAATGAATGGAAAGGCCGATACGCGGGGGCTGCTAGTCGCGGTCGGGACCGGCATGCGGGGGCTGCTAGTCGCAGTCGGGTTCGATATTGGAAAGGCCGATACACGGGGACTGCTAGTCGTGGTCGGGACCGGCATGCGGGGGCTGCTAGTCGCAGTCGGGTTCGATATTGGAAAGGCTGATACACGGGGACTGCTAGTCGTGGTCGGGACCGATATGCGGGGGCTGTTAGTCGCAGTCGGGTTCGATGTTGTAAAGGCCGATACACGGGGACTGCTAGTCGTGGTCGGGACCGATATGCGGGGAATGCTAGTCGCAGTCGGGTTCGATATTGGAAAGGCCGATACGCGGGGACTGCTAGTCGCGGTCGGGACCGACATGCGGGGAATGCTAGTCACAGTCGGGTTCGAGATATAACGCTCCACAAGTAAAGTGATGGTCATTGATTAACAAGATTTAAATGTAATAAGTGTTCGCATGAATAATAGTCATTGCATGGTAGGATAATGTAGATTGCATTGTGATTGTTAAATGAATCAAGTTATTTAGTATAATCAAAAGGAAAGATTTTACAAATCTCCGGGCTGGAACTAAATCCCGCACTGAGAGAATGTTCGATCTCTCACCCGTTCCACTCTTATATGGGTTCCAGGGAAGGACCAACCGACAATGAATACAAATAAAAAGGACATGGATCAGGAGATCAATGAGCCAAGGTAACGAAGATGAAGGTACTGAGCAAGGTCGCGAGTGAGCCAAAGCGGGAAAATTCTGAAAGGAATAATATGCCACTTGTTGATTTAGTTTCTGTTTTAAATAATTTATACATTGAATAGGCATGGCAGTAGTGGTTTTACTAGCCGTGTCTGTCATGATAATTTGTATAACCCTTTTTGCTTATGTAGTTAATGTGGCATTTATGATGTTATTGATAATGTATGTGATGTATGTACGCCTTACGTAGAAATACGTGGCGGGTTGTCTCGGGGTGTGACAGCATTGCATTCCATATAATTGATAATATGAATGAGCATCATCAATAGAGTCGAACTCATCTCCAACAAGGGGTTCTCTCACACGATGTTCATAATCATCAGGGTCATGAGCATCATCAGCATCTAATTCAACAGCTTCTTCTTGAACTTCACAAACTTCTGGCAAAGAGTTCTCCAAAGGTTGTACATTTAAATCCAACTCGAAAATATTCTCCATAATGCCGACATTGTCATCAAACGCTTCATTAGCCCGATAAATTTCTTCAAAATTTTGATAAGGATTGACCTCCTCAACTTCTACATTGGTATGCTGCACCAATATTTCTTCTTCACAAGTGGCATTAAGATCAAACAACATACTGGTACATCAAAAAACATAAAGCATTCAACCACATGTACAAAGAATTCAACATCATTACAGAAGTATTCAACATTCATACCATCACAGTAAAAAGTGTGAATTAAAACTAACTGAACATGAACATACATATTCAACTGACATATTCAACCACATTAAAGAAGTATTCAACAAAAAACACTTCTCATATGATCACAGTAAATTATACACATAATCTATTCATGTTTAACTCAAAGTATTCAACTGTGATGATAAAGTATTCACCTTTTATGACCACAACATATTACACAGTAAAAATTACCATTAAAAAAACTGTCAGAAAACACTTCTCATAAAAGTATTTATCTGTTTTGGCCAAAGTATTCAATATAAACCATACAGTATTTAACCACATTAACGAAGTATTCAACAGCCATATTAATACTAAACAGATAAAGTATTCATCAACAAATTCATTCAAACTAACAGCACATGCCATAATAACTAATTATTCATTCACAGTGAAACAAAATTAACTTATTCAGATAAACTATTCATCTTTAGCATTAAAGTATTCATCTGTAATGGGTAAAGTATTATCCATTTATGACCAAAACATATTACTCGATTAAACTTTTAAAGTAACATATGTGAGAAAACACTTCTCGTAAAAGTATTCATCTGTTTTTGTGAAAGTATTCAGTATGCAACACACAGTATTCAATTCATAAGTTTCTACCAGAAAATACTGATTCAGCAAAAAAATTCACCAGTCATCAACAAAAGTGCAAATGACTAAACACTAAAGTATTCATCCTTATACATAATGTATTCACTTACAGAGTTAAAAGTATTTACTTGATACTTATTTACCAGCAATTAGCAATAATTCATATGATTCAAAGACAATATGTAAATCTCGAATCAATTAAGCATACATTGTGATTCAAAACAAAATATCATATAATTCACATAGAAATCAGACAGGAAATCGCAAAAATAGAAAAATTTAATATCAAATGGAACATCACGATTCAGTTATGGACAAATCAAAATTAAAAATTTACCTGAAATGAGAATGCCAGATCGATCAAGAAATTGGAAGCGACGGAGGAAGAAATCGAGATCGACGAAGAAAGCGGACGAAGCAAAATCGACGGAGGAAGAAATCGACGGACGCAGTGACCGACGGAGGAGGAAATCGACGGAGAAAGGGAAACTGAAAAAGGCGCGACGGAGAAATCGCCGGAGAAGGAAGCAATCCGGGTTCGACGGAGAAATCGACGGAGAAGGAAAAAATCCTGGAACTGGGAAAGAAATTCAAAGGCGCGACGCACTTGGAAAGAAAAGAAATTCAAAATCGGGTAATTAAGTGGGGTCCAATGAAAACAGTTAATTACAGTTATAATTCAGTTAATCAGAACTTCTTAACTTAAGATCCAAAGGTGATCCGAAGGTGGGGGACTGTTAGGGGACGGGAGAAGGGGGTAAGATATAATATCCCAAAAATTAATTACTTTCTTGTATTTTTTTTGGGCACCAACAATCCACAGTATACTTGGTATTAAAGTTTAGAAAGGTAAATTACGGGACCACTTTTCTCTGGGTCCATTGAACTAATCATTCTATGGAATTTTTTTTTTTTTTGGTCAATCTTCAATGGCATTTGTGACCTTTAAATTCGTGGGTCCCACTGTCAGATTCACCTTCCTTTTTTCCCTAGTGAACTTCTTTTCTTTCTTTCCACTTTTCAACCTATTTCATCCAATTTTTATTCTGAACCGGGTTTTTTGCTCGAAATAGTTGAGCGATTTTTCAGCCAAACTTGCCGATTTTATCCAGTTTTGACCAGTCTAATTGCATAAACGATTCTTCACACGAACCAAATCGGACTAGTGACTGGGTCATGTTTTTTCCGGCCGAACCAATGATCCGGTCCGGTTCTGATAATACTGTTTAAAACTATTGGTTTATGACTGATAGTAAATGCCAATTTTGTAGTAGTGTATACAAACGAGAAAAGAAATTAACTATACAACAAAAACATCTACGTTAGTAAAATATTTATTTAAATTGAACCATAAACCATACACTAAAGTATTTAGATTGAATAATAATGTATATATACTAAATGCTAAACACATATATATATATAAACTGAACATTAAAGTAAGTAGACTAACATTAAATCATTTAAACTAAATAATAAAATACACATTCTGCATATTAAAAAAATATTAATTGAAATCTGAAAACACCCGTAAATGTTCGTCGGACCCCGGCATAAGTTGGCAGAATACTGCCGAAAGTTTGCTGAAGCTCCGCTACAGGTTGTATGCAATGAGAAGGATAGTTGCTGATGTATTAATTAGTGAAAAAAAGATTATTATTCAAATTATTGATTAATAATGAATTGTTATATATGTCAATTTATTCAATTTACGAGATTAAATCTTTTCATTTCTAACTTCCTTTCACGCTCTCAATTTATTATTCCCCATATTAGACTTATTTATATAAATTGAGAGCGTGAAAGGAAGTTAGAAATGAAAATATTTAATCTCGTAATCGTACACTTGTAAAATGTTCAATGTCGTCAACTCGTCATAACAAATGGGGAATAATAATAACCAAAAAGGTAAACACGAAAGCAAATATTGATGATACAAGTGAACAGTTAATAATATATAGAAAACATTAATGAGACATGACTTCAACATTTGTGGACATTCAGAAACAAGGAAAAATTAAAACTTGCCTAAACAAGAGAACAAATTTAAAACATAACTAAAAGGGAAAAAAAAAAAGCAAACATAACTAAAAATACCAACGAGTACACAACATCACTTTGATACAATTAACTTAGCACGGGCATGACCTTCTTCAATTCGGTACTGTTCACCCATACCCAAATGAGCCATCAAGAACCAGATCACGGTGAGAAGCTCCCCTCCCTTACTTAGTTGCTTTGCGTGGAATTGGCCGCTGCATTTGCTTGCGGCATAACACAAGATCTCTACCCACACAACACTGATTAATCTCCACATTTTATCCCAATCAGCTGGTCCACTGTTCGCCTTAATATTGAATTCTTCCTTTAATTGGTGGGCAAGCCTACATCCTTTGAACAACACTGATTTGCTGCGATCGCCTTTAATAAGCTGTGGGTCATACTCTGTATTCACTTCTAGTAACCTTTTTACAGCAGTACTCTTCTTGGTATTATCCTTCTCGGTATTACCCTTCTCGGTATTACCCATCTCTGTGTTACCCCTCTCAGTACTACCCATCTCGGTATGTTCCTTCCCAACATTACCATGCTCCACATCCTTATTGTTATTACCCTTCTCGATATTAATATTCTTGAGATTACGCTTCTCAATTTCACCCAGTGGCTGTAAGAAGTTCGCCGCCTCTGCACAGGTGTCGCCAAATCGAATTTGCCCAATGCCAGCAGGCATCATAAAAGGTCGAACGATGAGCAGGAACAACATATAGTTTGAAATATCCTGACTTATCTCCCGATTTGGTTCGGTCTTTTGTACCTGCTGCGATACTGCCGGAGGGACTGTGGTACTGGCGCCGATACTGGCAGTGGTACTGCTGGCATTACCAGTGGCGGTACTGACTGTGGTACTGGCTGCGGTATCGATGGCTCTACCAGCTCTGCTACCGGCTGCGGTACCGGCAGCGCTACCAGAGGATTCCCTTTCGTTTCCTGTTGTTGTTTCTGTTCCAGCTGTTGTTCTGGATTGTTTACCGGATTGTTGTTCCGGCAGGTTTTCCGACTCATGGAATAATAGATCGGTAGCAATGTGCCACAGGAGGATGCTCTCATCGAATTCAGCCTCCACGCTCCAACCAAACTCTTGGTAGTAACCCTTGCGCTGAAGTGCCCACTGGCCTCTATGATCAGTGAATCTCCTATAGCTAGCTGGATCGTCTATGTTATTCATCTTCTTCTTCAACTCTTGGAATACTAATTCCTTGAGATAATCATTAACAGTAACACATGTTGTGTACCGATATTCGTCCCAACTCTTTTTGAGACCGAGGGAGTTCATTATGGACTTCCACCAACAAGGTTTATCTTCAAGGGAGTATGTAATCAGACTATATTGTGCCATTCTGTTGGACCATCTTGGCTTATTCTCAGGCCTCATTTTTTTCATAATAGAAAAGAGGAATTCTGAAAAAGGACTGAAATACCAGCAATCTTTCATTGATGCGTAGGTCCAGAATGACAGAAAGATAAAAGTAATTGCAATGATTTCCAAACTAACTGCACCTCCTAGCAGCACATATGTCAGAATTGTCTCAAACCGTCCATACCCAGTATGGTCGGATCTCACAAATAAACAAAGGGCGATAATAATGACGATCAGAGTGATCACACGAGAAATCAAGCCATAGTGCTTCTTGGAGTAAATAATAGAACCTTTTGAATGGAGAATCTCGTACATCCAAGAGAGCTCAATTTCAATCAAGTTGTAGGCATGATTGGTTTCAAGCTTCGCAAAATATTTCTGGCTTTCATCCCGATCTTTGTAGCTCAAAATTAGATCCACAAAGAGGCGCTTGAATGTTTTGAAGAAATCGTATGCCTTGCGCACAACACCTGCATAATCGGGTTCTTCCCATTTTTCTTGATCTTTAGTTTGATAGCTCTCGATTTCACCTTTATCTTTATGCTTCTCGTTCTCCACTTTGATTACGGCTACAAGCCCAGCATCATTAGATGATGTGTACTCTTGCATGAACTTGGCATAGTTAGGGCCAGGATCAGGTTTGGTGATCATGGAACTCCGTAAGGAAGACATGCTTGCACGCTGCAAAGACAGGACCCTCTCGCCATACTTGAAGATTGCCACAGCAAACATGAGAGCGGCAGATGGCCACAGCTCGCCAACATGCAGGTTTGATGAAAAGTAATTGTACATGGCAAGTCCAACCTGGGATAGAAATATTAGCATGTGCCGCGCCCACAACTCATTATCTTCGACGGACAAGGCGGTGATGGTGTCCTGCCCACCAAGGTGTAGGACGAAGAAAGGGGCCCAAAACACGAGCAGGTACTTAGTCTTGTGGTCTTGAGTAGCCTTACTTATTTCACTCCCACGGACGTATGCAAGAGCAACTGTGGCCACATAATCAGCCAAGAGGTATGCTAACCAGAGAAGTGAGTGGAACAAAAAAGGCAGAGGTCCAAGAAACGTAAATCTGGTATTTTTGGCCCACCGGATCGAAATAACATGCTTCCGTAAGCCGGCGATGGTAAGGAGAAATATCTGTAGGCCGAGGCTGCTAATCACGAGCACCCTGATCTCAAGTTTGTTCCATAAATGCTCCAAGTATCCCATATTTTTTTCTCTTTTTTCTCTCTGTTTTTTTCTCTTCTTTTTGGGTGAACTTAGGTGTTCTTAATTAGAGAGGAGGAAGCTAGGTAGCGTTTTAGCTGTTTAACTGTTTAAGTTCCTAATTTGATTCTCCATTCAATTTGCAGTAGAAAATAACTAAATAAAATATGCCCAAGTGCCTAGCCTTACCCACATAATAATATTCCTTCTTTTGTGGGCCGCACGTGAAAAAACTTAAATCCGCACATGGGAGGAATTTGTTGTTTAAAGGAGACTAGGAGAGCTGGTATAGGGACCCACATTCATTTAATATATTGCTACCATTTTTATTGTATTTTCCGGGAAACTTCCTATTTTGTCTGTGGTGACATTATATAAACAGACCCACACACTATACATAAACAATTTTATAAAGAGGAAGACAAAAAAGTGATTGTCAATATCTTTCAGCTTATCCTCCGTCAAAATCATGTTTACTCTTGCATATACGCACAAATTCTTGTAATGATAGTTTATATATATGTTCTCAAAACAATTAACAATGACTACATATGTTTTGATTCAAATTGCTATTTAGCCCCATTGTACTTTGTATCTATAATTGTTGCATATATATGTCAAGACTATTTTTCTAATGAAATAAATTTTAGTTCTCTTGTATTTTTTTCATCTTCTCAACTCTAAAATATCTAACCTATATATAGAGAAATAAATAGTGACAAGAGAAAGGGATGAGAAATACTCATTTGGTAACTTATGGTGAATGGGTACAGCAGGCTAGATTTATATATAACTCACTACACTATACACTATTGTTATATTCACTTTGGATGAATAAAAAATAAAGCAAGAATAGAACTAATTTCAATTTTGAGAATATATAGTAGCTAATTTAATATTTTATAGAATTAGTAGAATATTAAAAAAATTCACAAAAGACTAAACAAAAAATAGTGACTATTTACTAATCCAAATACATCTAAACGTATAATAGTAGCTCGAAATAGTACTAATCCGAATTAATGACTATTCTTAACCTAAGTGTCACCTAAGTGTGGAATAGTGCTAATCCAAAATCATGGCGTGACTTGTAGTCAATGGGAAAAGGCTTGGAAATGATTTCTCTCATGGCTTGACTTGTAGTCAATGGGTTTAGTAAAGAGTCTTTATTACCTGAGTGTGGATGCTTCGAGGAACACATAAATGCACATTTTAATTGTTCACAGGCGACAGCGACCCGAACGCGTATTCTCTGCATTAACTCAAAAGGAATCTTTTAGAGTAATGAATCTCAACTGATTTTAAAAGGAATCAATCCAGTTATTGCTTATAACGTAAGAAGTCTTTTAATATAAGTGCAAATTTAGTCCGCACAATTTTTAAAACAAATCGGACGGTTGACTCTTTTTAAAATCAGACATTTGTGATTGATTAACTCAAATTAATGCAGAGGATACGCGTTCCAGCGACCCTACATCTACTGTTCTTGGATATGGAATTTTCTGATCGTTCGTACAAGCAAATTGGCATCACCTACTTTTCCAAAAGATAAAGTAGGATAAAAAGATACGATTTTGTTTTAAATCCACAATAAAATACAAAAGTAGGTCTGAGAATTTTCTTTTCAAAAGTTGCCTTTGATTTTTTTTTTTTTTTTTAAATGCTCGGACCGCCAAAAATTTTATTTTTATTTTTTTTATTTGGAGGATATGTTATTGTTTTTTCCATCATTTAGTGTTATATATTGTTTATTTGTTTTATGATTTTATTGTTGTGTTATCTTGTTTTTTTTTTTAACATATTGACCGTTATGTTTCACCAAATTTTTTGTATGTGTTTATTTGTTATTTTTTTAATGTTTGACGATGTTTTTTTTACATGTTTATTTATTATTTTGTAATGTTTTATGATGTTCCATATTGGTTTTTTTATACGGTTAGAGTTATATTTTGTTTTACTAAAGAGGTATTTAGATAAACTAAAACATCAGATAAACAAATACTACAATCCAAACATAAAATACAAAATACTGTAATATTGCCTAACTAAAACTACAACCCAACAACAACAGAAAAACTACCATCGACCACAGCATGCTAGAGGGGGTGATGGGTCGCGCTGAAGATGACTAGAGGGGGACCATCACTCTGTTGCCTGACCCCTAGTAGCTCTCATGGGTCAGTCCGTCCTACTGGATGGTGTCCTCCTGAATGGCACCCTACTGTAAGGCACTCTCGCATGGATCCTCCTACATGGTGCCAGGGTACGTAACTGATGATGTCTAGAAAAAGGCATCCATTGCTTGTGACCTGCTATCGCTAGACTCATGGTCATGCAACCTAGCTACTGGATACCGTGGTCGATATGTTGGACACCAAAAGGTCGTAATGTCCTCTACATTCTTAGCAGTGTCACCAATTGATAGCTCCTCCAAACTGAATTTGGTGTGCTGCTAATCCACCTACTGCGCACCCCTACATACAAATAATCTTAATTTTGAGACATACAAATAATTAACTAGTAAATTGATTAAAAAAAAAAAAGGAAAAAATATAACATACCTGAGGATCCACCACTGGTGCTCCGTCCTAGTTATAGTAGGCCTGCTCTAGTGGATGGCTTAATTACAAGTTACGTAAAAATATGAACAAAGTCTGGTATTTTTGGAACCTGAATTTTGGTGTTTTGTTGCCTTAATAACAAGTTAGGGTAAATCTAAACAAAGTATGTATTTTGGAACCTGAATTTTGGTGTTTGCATGGTTTAATAACAAGTTATGGTAAATCTGAACAAAGTGTGGTATTTTTGGAACCAGAGTTTTGATGTTTTGTTGGCTTAATAACAAGTTACAATAAATCTAAACAATGTATGGTATTTTTTAAACAATTTATAACAATTCCTAGAATTATCTAACAATTTAAAACAATTTATTGCAATTTATTGCAATTTATAGTAATTTATAAGAATTTATTGCAATTTATATTAATTTATAACAATTCCTATAAATTTATACTAATTAATAATAATTTGTAATATAAAAATCCTATAATTTGGTACATTTCTAACAATTCCTATGATTTATAAAAAATTATAACTAATTTATGATTGATTTATACAAGTACCAATTTTGAAAAATTTGGACAACAAAAGAATTATTACAAAATATAGGGACTAGTAAATAGACTAGGCTTTGGGAAAAAAAATATGGGAGAAAGAGAGAAAACAGGAGGGGGGGGGGGGGGGAATTTAGAGAGAGTTTGAAAAATTCTGACGGTCCTAAAGAGAATATGATTGCCAGAATTTCTGGGATTGCTAGAATTACTGGCAGTCGAGCATTTTTAGAAATACAAAAAAATGATGGCAACTTTAGAATTTGTATTTTTTAATATATTATAAAAAGAATATGTGGAAAGAAAAAGAAGGATCTATTTTAATCATTACTATCCGATTTGAAATTGATGATCACATTCATATAAAAAAAAGCCTCATAGAATTTAAATCTAGAGATTTTCTTCTTTTTAAAAATAGTACGAAAAAATATGTAAAATTCAGTTTTCAAATATATTGTCAGATGAGGAGGGTTCAAATTACTCTATTTTGTGTGCCTTCATCAAGCCTCCATTTTTACAACTATAATAACTTGAAATTTAAAAGTTAATTGTCAAAATATAACCATTAGATATGATCCATATTATTTTCTCTTTGAACAAGTAACATATCATGAAATTTGGATTTTATTTTGATTAGTATCAAGAGTTTGCAATAATACACCGTCGTGGATAAATTTTGGACGTTGATGTTTCAACCTATTTATTCATATATAAACCAAAACCAAAATTAGGTTTTATTTTAAAATATATATTTTTTTAAATTTGGTTATTAAAAAAATTTAAAATTGCAAACTTATGGATGCATAAAAAATGAAGGCATATGAAACCTTCTTATTTTCATATAGATATACTGTTAAGCAGTTCGGATCAATTGTTTGATTTTTGAAAATGGAGATATGAATTCATAGTACGGATCATTGTGTGTTATGCATAGCACCATATATAACCTCATGTTTCTTATTTATATATCAAAATTTTGGACAATTTTTTTTTTGACAATAAATTTCTTGCTGGGAGAAATTCATGATTGTCGAACAGTTTAATTATAATTTTTAAATTGATGGATTCTGTCCCTTCCAAAATAAATTTGACTTCTTATAATATTTTTTATATATAGATTACACAGAGTCACAGACGACTGAAATAGGTCTTTTGGATCTTGAAAATAAAAATTTCAAGTCACACTACTAGGTAAACCCTTGATATAAGTGGGCCGTACAATTATAAATTTCTATAGGCCTTTG
The DNA here is from genome assembly GCA_964058825.1 of Carex arenaria. NCBI lineage: Eukaryota > Viridiplantae > Streptophyta > Magnoliopsida > Poales > Cyperaceae > Carex > Carex arenaria. The sequence continues at coordinate 25,591 of CAXKVW010000916.1, forward strand.
TGGGTCCTATGCCTCCACTCACGCCCTTGTGGGGCCCTTGCCTCACAAGATACCAGCGGGGCAGCGGCCCGGACTAGCCCGCTCTTGTGGAGCCCATGCCTCCACTAAGGTTCTGCTATGCATACAAATTTGCAGTGGATTTATTTAATTATTTTTTAGAAAATTCAGTTGCATATCAATATAATTTATTTTTTGGGCCTTTGAATTTGGGCAAGGTCCTAAAAATGGGAACAATTTGGCATGACATCATATGTTTTAGGATTTGTGTAAATATTGATGCGCACGAATATTGAATCGATGTGTACGGATCATAAAATGGATTGGATGGACAAAAAACCCATCAGACACATATTTGAATTGGACCCAAATTGTTCTGCCTAAAACTACAGTGTGGTTTAATCCTCAGTATATATATGTATTTTGTACAAGTAAATTAAGTAACTAATGTTTGTACATAATTAATGCAATTATTTGATAAGCACAATAGCAGTTTAATTGGCCTAGCATGGTGTTAATTCAAGAAAGAAAACATGGGATTAAGTGTTAAGGTTTGTTGGTACTCACTTCTATTGTTGTGGTTTCAGTTCATGAAATAGTCTTGTGTTCTTGTGATTTCTTTTGCTAAATAGAGAAGGGTGTACAGCTGTTGACACTCTACTGGTTTTTTAATTTTATTTTACTAAAGTAAAGGATGGGAGTATGGAATTAGCCTATAAATTTGATTGTTATGAAAATATGAAAGTAGAAATTAAAAAAAAAAAGTATTTCTCTTGCAAATATTAGTTAGTTATTTTATTATTTTATTTTCAGTACAAATTTGATTGTTATGACATTAATTTCTTTATTATTTGGCTCTATACAATAATATCCTCTTTTATAATTTAATACAGAGGATAACGATCGAGTTCCAGTCAACCTCTGACTGTAAAAATAAATATGTTCTGGTTATATTAATGCTTGTATTATATTATATTAGCAGATTATATAAGTGTAATATTTTATCTTAACTCTTTTTTTGACAAATTATTTTTTATCCATTTTTTTATCTTTTCTTAGTACAAAATAAACTTGCCACAATACCTTTAGTCTATCATATTCATACCAAGATCACAAGAATTATAACATTAATTGAATTTGGACGTGTGACCTCCTTTTTTTTTTAAGATTTTGACAATTATACTATTTAAAAAAAAAACTCTCATCGAACAGTACTAAGAGACATTATATACTGTTGTTATTCGTATGAATTTGTAACATCTAAGTCCCATGAATTTAATTTATATTTAAACATTTGATGATTGATAAAACAATTAGTTGCCGACATGTTTTACAACCAAAGAACAGATCATTTGATTATATTTCATATTAGCTTAATCCCATGATCACCATATCGACTTCTCATTAAAGTTTTGAGCAATATATTCTCTTTTCACCTGGAACACTATTAGACGAATAAGTTTCCTCTGAGGAATTCCCTAAACCTCTTGGTCTATTATCGCAGTCCACGGGGTCGGCAGGTCTTCAATGCAACTCATATTGCAACTGAGAGAGAATTCATGGCTCACGAAGGTCTCAAGCACGGCTCACAACTCTTGCTCGGTTCACGGGCATGGAGCAAACTGCAAACCCTCAATGACAGTGGAACAACATATAAAGTGTTTGAACTACCAATCGCACTGTCGGCCACAAAAATTGGCTTGATACCAGTTATTAGTGGTTTTAAGTACATACATAACACACACAATAATGGAGGCTTTAATAACTTTAATAAATATTCTATTATTCCCACCCACAAGAAGAAAGTAAGTTTAAAAAGTTTAGATAATCCACACAAATTACAAAGAGGTTCTAACAAAAGACCTATATTAACTTACTGTGTATAAGTCCTAAATGAGTTAGGAACCCATCAAAATCTGCTTTCATATCCTAACAGTAAGATCCTTTTAAAGAACTTTATCAGATAATATGAAAATTAGAATTATTCTAATGAAACTTAGATATCAAATTAAAGAGATTGATTTCATTTTGAAATTACGCATCGCTCCATAAAATTCAATTTGAATTCCTGACAAACTTTAATTCTTATGACTGTACTTATTACAAATAAAACAAAACTAGCATTTCAATCTTCACGTATATATTCAACTAAATTGTGAAACCATTAAATTTGACAGATGTTAGACTAATATTATCTAATTTAATCCCATTATGTATTCTATCTAAAATGTTATTCTTATAAAGCATTACGACACAGAAAAACTAACATAAGTATATATTTTAACTAAATATATTGCTATCAAAATGTATTTTTTTCTCATTTATGTATCAATGTATGTTATATATAATATGTTTGTACTCTAACAAAATTACTGTTTCTTATGTCCAAAAAAAATGGAAATGACCAACAATGAAAAAGAAGCCAAGCTAAAGGACTAGTTCCTGAGTACTTTGAGTTGGCAGGAATCATCGACCAAATTATAATAGAGGTTGAACAGAGAAAAAATAGTCTTAATGTCATACAAAAACGGGACAGGGAGCTAACTGGTTACTTTGGAAAGATAAAAAGACAAATTGGTTCCTGGATTGATGATGATGAGAAAGTGACTGAAATGAATGAAAGAACTGTGAGGATCAAACTAATGAGTATTCTTAATAAGCTGTCAGAGATACCTTGTGAGAAGGCATCTGATTTGCCTCAAAAGGCCAAAATAGCTAGTGTCCTGAAAGCATCAAATAGAAGTGACGAGGAGATTGAATTGCCCGTTGATTTCAAAGATCTAGAGGAGTTGGACGTCCAGTCCAGTCTTTGCCTGTATAGCTTTGGTATTTTTCCAGAAAGCACAAAACTGAGGAAAAGATTTGTGATTTACTGGTGGATTGGTCTGGGGCCTTTACCAGGGATTAGTTGACACTTTAATAACAATCCTACTGTGAGTTCACTTGTAGTAGAAACCAATATGGGTGTTTATGGACTTGGTGTTATCGAAGGTCAAATCATTGGCTTTCATGCGCGCTTTGGATCGTATGTCAACACTGTTGGAGTTTATGTCAAGGTAGTTGCAAATATTGCTTTTTTCATTATCTACCAATAAATTTTCATTTTCTGTTTGTTGGCCTCCGGGCATTTTCTCCAAATTATGTAGAAAGTATTTTTACATACAAGTTTGGCTTAAATTGATTTCATAACTCATAATTTTCTATTGTTAAAAACCTTTTAAAAGAAAGTTGGTGCTTTGGGGTGGCAGCAGTGGGCTTCCAAAAGATATGGACCCTACTGGGCTTTGATTTAAAGCCCGTAGGCATACTTGTATGTAAAAGCCTGTAGGCATACTTTCAAAAGATATGGACCTTGCTGGACCTTACTGGGCTTACTCGCATTGTTGCCGTCAGTATTCACCATATCAATAGCACCATTGACGCTCTTTCTGTATTTTTGGACCGTATTGGCACACTATTGAAAGAACCTCATGCTGGGGCGGAAATACAGAAGCACTGACTGAGGTAATATATTTTTCCATCTGTTTTGAAAATTGAGCAGTGTGGAGAAGATCGCAGTTTATATATACCAATATATAAGCCAACGAACTCATTGTGAAAAAATATGCTACAAACAAACTGTATTTGCATAATGTTTTCTGTATGGTTTTGTAGATCAATTTTAAACCAGGCGAGTACATAAGTCTGTGAGAAGATATGTTGGCTACTTGGGTGACTTATTTATTGTGAGGTCAATGGAACTGATAAACAACTTAAAAGTTTACGGACCATTCGGCAAACAAGAAGGGACACCATTCGAATTATCTGCTCTTGGTGGTCAAATCATAGGCTTTCATGGACGTGCTGGAGCGTACCTAAATGCCGTTGGAGTTTATGCTGTGGTATTAACATTACTTCTCACAAACTGCACCAAATTTGGTTAGCATATGATGGTATGATTTGAAAGGCCAAACGTGTTACATTCTGGGGCATGATTTTGAGTCTATTATAAGATGCTGAAAGTTTCGTGTAGAAAGTTATGATATTTAAGGTTAGCATGCGCAAGTTAATGCTATATTACAATGTTGCTTTTCGGTTTCTTTTCTTTATGTAAGAATTTCTGGAGTTGCTATATGATGTTTAATGCTATAAAACAATGGTCTTCTAATATTATGTAATATAATATTTTAAACGATTCACCGTAATTAGCCGTAGAAGACTGAATATAATAAGAAATTAAATAGTAACAGAGAAGAGTATAAATATGAATTCTCCAATAAACACACAAATAAAACTTTTCAATTTTCTTTTCTATTCATTCACTGTATCATTCACTAATTTCCAACAGCAGCCCTGTTACATATTTGTAGTAAACAAAACATAAAAATGCCATTAATGATAATTTTAGTAAATCAAGAAAGACTTAAGTCTTAACAAAAACCCATGCAGTCAAAAATAATTAAAACTATTTAATTGTTTAGAAGACCGCTCATGTAGACTTAGAAGACCATGCCATCTTTTAATTGTTCTTTAGAAGATCGTCCATGCTATTAAGTGAGATCAATTTCAAGTTGTACATACAACTCCTTGATTGGCCTTGATCTGGTGTGGCCGTCATTTACGTCCAAATCTGAATTGGACATTTCTTCAATACGCACCGTGTCATTTTGCCGCTTTGTTTCCCTCAACTTTCTGAGACATAATGCCTGTATATGGTGAATATGCCAGCTCCATAGCTTAACCAAATCAGAAACAAATTGAGCTCGAATAAAGTTATTTAGTATTGGGAAAAAGTAAATGAAAAGTGAAAAAAGGTGTGAATGCCAGGCTAGGACAGCTAGCTTTTGTTGTATGGACAAAATAAAATAATACTGTGGTACAGGTAAAATACACTTGTAGTGCGTCCCTATGAATCTGGAGAGCAGGTTGGGTCCGATGCGCATCGGACTCAAACTGAGTACGATGGGCTCCATAACCGTCCGATCCATTTTAAAATCCGTGCGTATCACTTTAATATCTGTGCGAGTTTGTTTTAATATCCGTGTGCACGAATCTTAAAGCAGATCAGACGGTTATCAAGAATTTGAACTTTTTAAAACACCTGTGGGTTGGGATACAAGTCTGCATAAGAGAAAGAGTCTGACACCTTTAGCAAACATTTCACAAATGCCCCATAAAAGTCTTTGTCATGAGGAATCATCGACGAATTGGTATATGGTAAAAGCTGACACCGCCCAGATTGCACTATTCTTTTACTCATGAAGCATATAGGCCTTATCGTTTAGTGACATGTCATATGGGACACTTCAACAGGCTTAAAGAATATCCAGGTACCTAGAGAAAAGATAATTTAATCCAGCAGTGACTGGTTTTTGATCCAAACACGCCACTGAGTGACATATCAGCAACTGTTTGACACGCTTCAGTATTTTGGTCATTTCGGACTCATATAAACTTGGATTAAGGTGATTCAAAGTTCTACGGAAAGCTTACAAAATGTTCTACAACTTTTATATTTTGAGATTTTCCAGAATAATAAAGTGCCATGGTCAAAATAGCGTGTCAAGATAAGTGGTCTGGTTTGGGCTGTGTGTTATTAATTAATTAGGTGATAGTTTTGAGTGTGTTTTTAATTATGGTCAAAGATTAATTGTTTCCAGATGTATCTAGCTATCTAGTGTGGTTTCTAGAAAGACAATTAAGAGTATTTTGGGAGGATAAAAAGTAGTTAAAGTTGTATTAATGTTTAGGTAATTTTTGGGGATCATTGTATGGCTATAAAAGAAGCCATTCTTATTTTGTAATGGAGCTTATGAAATATTACGAATTTTATTCTGTTTGAGTTGAGTTTATCTCATCTTTTATCTCTTTGAGTTGAGCTTACTCCTCTTTGAGTGTTTTATGTTGAACTAGCGTATGTCCTTGTGTATCTCCGTGGCCGGACGGTGTCATTTGGTATCAAAGCTCAAGGTTGAAGATGATGCGTCATGCAACACGCAACCGGCCTGAGTTTGAAGACCAAGACCGACGAGACGTTGAGATGAACAAGTTGAGACAGCATGTCCAACAACTCCTATGGCGTATTTCGCTAGTGGAGGTCGCTGATCGAAACCAAGACCGCCGAATGAGGCATGGATCTTCGAGAAGCAAAACTTGTGAGAATCGCGATCACCGAATGAGGCACGGTTCTTCCACAAGAACAACTCGTGAGAGTCAAGATCGCCGACCGAGGCATGAATCTGCGAGCTACACCGTCTTTGCTTGTCACCACCGCCTTCATAATATCTCCAGCGACAATGTTTCTCATTCAACTCACCTCCAGCAGAGAAACAACCATTCCAAAAATCTCAAGAGAAAAGTTTGTAAGAAATATTTTTCTAGGGGTTCTCTTAACCCTTTTCCCTCGCATTCTTTTTTACCAAAATCTGTTTTGAAAGTTAGAAAGCAAATGAAAGAGCAAAAACCCAGCAGCAACAAAGGATTTTGTTCTCTTAAACCGTGTTCACACAAGCTTGACAAAAATGGGTGTTGTAAGAAGAAGAATAAACCGTTTGTTATGGTAACCAAAAAGACCCGTAAGGACCCGATAAAGTCAGAGAAATCTAGCTTGGTTGAATCCAAAATAAGGAGTGTAAAATGTTTTAAATGTGGATGTGATGAACATAACTCAAAATCTTGTTTGGTGAAAACAATTTCTGGTTTAGACCGTAGTGTTTTTGAGGTTGCTGAAATTTTTGAGGATGAAAGCATGTCATTTGAAACTCCACCAATTTTTTATGAATATCCCGATGATGAGGATGATGTCAACAACTTAATGGATGAACCCAAGAAAGAAATAGAGTCATTTGACAACCCTCCGATCTTTGATGAAGACCTTATCGGTGATTTACCAGTATCCTTAAACTTGAGGAGTTCCGACTTGGAGGCTTGTTCTTTCACCACAACCGATACTTTGTTCAACAAGAAATTTGAAGTTTCAAGGTATGGATATCAAGATCCTTTTCTAAAACCGAGTAGTGAAACAACAAATGAAAGGTACTTTAAATTTTTTAGAAGTTGCGACACTCGGTTTGATTTCAGTTTTGAGGAGATAAAACAACTAATTGTTAGACTACCCGATTGTGGTTTGCACAACTATATTCTTGTTTCTTGTGTATTGAGAATTAATGGAAGTGAACTTCTTACACTGTACCAACATATTTTGTCCTTTACAAATCCTACCATGAACATGATGATTGTTGAGAATATAAATTTGAGTTTGTGTAGCAAAAACCTTGACGCAAAAGTGCCGAAACCTTTCATGAAAATATCCAAATCTAGACACACTTTTGGGACAGCAAAACATGAAAGTAAGATGGTTTTATTTTGAGTTTAAAACACAAGAAAGTGGAGAAAACCTGCTGCACTTTAAGGGGAAAGATGATGAAATTTCAGCGGGTTATGGTGGTACCCGAAATTCCAACTAGGTAGAAGATGAGGTATGGTTTCGCAACAACATTTTTTATACACATTGCACCTCATATTGCAATGTATGTGAAATTATTTTTGATAGTGGGAATATTGAATTTTTGGTGTCAAAAGTTTGGATTGAGAAAGTAGTGACAAAATCAGAACATTATTCTCAATTACTCAAACTTTATTGGTTGCAAAAGGGTAATTTGGTGCAAGAAGACCAGCAGCTTTTATTGAACTTTTGCTTTGAAAATGAACACCAGAATGTGGTATGGTATGTTGAAAATTCTAGAAATGCATGTCACATTGTTTTGGAGAAACCGTGGCAACATGATGGAGAATTTATTCATAACGGGTTTAGAAATACCAATTATTTTGAAAAGAACTCGAAAAATTCAGAAGTGAAAAATGCCGAACTTGGTTGGCAAAATAGAGACTTTGTGAGAAAAGAATTGGATCAAAAAGACAAAATATTTTGTGTGGTTATTCTTCTTTTGAAGGATGTGTCTTTTCTCGTGTGTGTGAAGAGCATAGCGGTTTTATACCGGTTTTTACACTCATGTGTTGTTGACATGTCGGTTCAGTACCGAATGAATTATTCTTATCTCGATGATTTTAGCAAAAGTGTGAGTTGCATGAGCCGAACAAAATTTGCTAGGTTCGAGTGGCAGATTGGCATTCAAACTTGTTTCAAACACAATTTCCAAAACCCCCAACAAAGACCACATGGAGGTCCCAATCAAGATGATCGATGGGTGATACATCTCGCTGTCCAAATGAGACTAACCCAACTTTTGTTTGAGTTTTTTATTTTCAGGTTGGTGGTCAGCAATACTTTTGTGTATAGCACAAAATTTGGCAAACAATTTCAACAAATCATTGCGTTGCAAACAAAACAGAAACTTCCCGACAAGATGCTTCATTTCGAACTCCCAATTGTGGAATGACAATTTGAAGGGCGCAAGATGATCAATCAAATGCAAGTAATCTTTGAGCTCAACACATACATCGCTCAAGTTCAAGTCCTCACCCTTCCCTTCCTTGAAAATTTGTTTGAGCGAGGAGTAGCGCAATGGAAGCATGGTGGTTTGCTAGCATTATGTGCCCATAATTTATTGCAGTCCAATTGTTCCTTAACGGTGTTTGTTATGAAATTGTACTGCTGTAAAGAAATCTACAAGGATATGAAGATAATGAGCCGAACTCGAGGACGAGTTCTTTTCAGCCGGGGGAGAATGACACCGCCCAGATTGCACCGTTCTTTTACTCATGAAGCATATAGGCCTTATCATTTAGTGACATGTCATATGGGACACTTCAATAGGCCTAGAGAATATCCAGGTGTCTAGAGAAAAGAGAATTTAATCCAGCAGTGACTGGTTTTTGGTCCAAACACGCCACTGAGTGACAGATCAGCAACTGTTTGACATGCTTCAGTATTTTAGTCATTTCTGGCTCATACGAACTCGGATTAAGGTGATTCAAAGTTCTATAGAAAGCTTACAAAATGTTCTATAACTTTGATAATTTGAGATTTTCCAGAATAATAACGTGTCATGGTCAAAATGGCGTGTCAAGATAAGTGGTCTGTTTTGGACTATGTGTTATTAATTAATTAGGTGAGAGTTTTGAGTGTGTTTTTAATTATGGTCAAAGATTAATTGTTTTCAGATGTATCTAGCTATCTTTTGGGGTTTCTAGGAAGACAATTAAGAGTATTTTGGGAGGATAAAAAGTAGTTAAGGTTGTATTAATGTTTAGATGACTTTTGAGGATCATTGTAAGGCTATAAGAGAAGCCATGCTTATTTTGAAAATTAGCTTATGAAATATTACGAATTTTATTCTATTTGAGTTGAGTTTATCTCCTCTTTTATCTCTTTGAGTTGAGCTTACTCCTCTTTGAGTGTTTTATGTTGAACTAGTGTGTGTTCTTGTGTATCTCTGTGGCCGGACAGTGTCAAAAGCCTCTATGATACACCAGGAGCTACATGCCTCATAGTGATCATCCATGTGTTAATTGGTTGAATAAAATCTGATGACTAATGAAGAGCCAAGACCAATATTAGCGGATCTCTTTCACCAGAGAGCTTAATATCAGTTTTGAACTCATAATTATAGTGTACTAAAGCACCATATATAATAGAACAATACTGATATCATAACTGATATGTTATTAAACAAAAAAAAGTTTCTTTAGTATTGTTAATTATTTTGCGGAATAAATTCGTCATTTCCACAATACTTTTTGCAACAAAATGGTATCCAGCAATGGATTGAACACAAGTAATTAATGAAATGGGCTTTATATGGGCCTATATTCAATGATGAAGAGAAAAGGGAAATATGGTTAAGTTATTGCAGATATTGGTATAGTTGGATTTAAGTAGTAGATTTGTGGGCCAAGTAGTAGATTTAAAGATGTGGTATGGAGTGACATATCTTTGAAATGATTTTTGGGCCGACTATATTTTAAGATATACCATGAAGTGCGAATCCCCAATGGAATGATTTTTGGGCCAAGTAGATATAATGAAATGATTTTTATTTATTATATGCAGTCATAAGAAAGCAAATCATGATTTTTAAGAGTGCCTATCTCCTACGGGTGATGGTAATTGGTATCAATACACCATTCTTTTATTTGGACACAACGGCTTCAACTTTTTTAATTTTATAGACATATTTACTCCTCTATACATATATCTTTGAACTGCCAGTTTTTCCCTATAAATTATGCAATCTTTTAGCACAAAGACTATTTATTAGTTAATATATATTCTTTATTGAAGATTTCATTAGGTGTTTTAATTATGGAATTAAAATAAATAAGCAATGACCATCACTATAAAGAAAGTGTATTTTAAAAGAGACATTTAGATAATAGTTAAAGACAAATTTACCCATATAAGTAAAAGAGTGCTATGCATATCACGGGTTGATCCGCAATATGAGTTAATATTTTCATTTTTTAAATCTTAATGGTCAATCGGAACCATTCAACATGATCCCCATATGAATATCTACTTGCAGACCGAATTTTATATATTTTAGAATTTTTTTACTATTTTTTAAGATAGATAGAAAATCACTTGATCTGAAAATTCTGGACCATCCAAATATAATGATTTTCTACCCATATTAAAAAATAGTAAAAAAATTATAAAAAATATAAAATTTGTTTTGTATGTACATATATGAAAATTATTTTGAACAGTTCGGATCAATCGTTATAATTTTCAAAACGAAAATATTAATTCATATTAATTACATACTAAATCGTGATATATGCATAGTACCATAGACTCACCCTAAACTCTAAACCCTAAACTCTAAACTAAGTAAAATATTTGAACTTGTGTTAATAAAAATATTATTGTATTAGTATCATTATCCATCTCCTACAGTGTCAGGAAGAGACGTGGTTAGCAACCTGCTGAGTCAAATTTTATACGAAATGTCTTAGATACATGTATCCTCTTTAAGATCTGTGCTGGATTAAAACGCACGGTTCCGATCTCACTCTAAGAGGTGTTGTACCCCGCTAGATCTGAAATTGATTTCTGATGGGTTCTTGGGATGTGGTTGATATAAAAATTTCTATGTATTATTTTCCGTTTTTTTTTTTCAATCTCTTGTTAAATATGGTGGGAAACGAGATAAGAATTATTGTAGAATTTCACCTTTCTTTAAAGACTGATTAAGATTATGTTCTAAGAAATACTAATTTGAGGCAATAATAATTTGCTTTAAAATAATTCCAACTCCGACATGTAAATCCTTGTTTTAAATATGACAATTTTCTAATCAATATTGCAACACAAAAATATTCAGAATAACTTAAAAAACAATAACCTTATTTTCCTATTCCACCTAAAACACTGTTTTGGAATGAGAATAATTAAATTAGTGGTCCAATTTTCAAAATTTAGTCACCCGAACATTTAATAGTTAACTGTAGAATTATTAAAGGGTGATATTTCAATTTGTGTTCTTCCTTGTAAATTGGCCAAGATGTGTTTTAAATGATTGCTCCTTTCAGTAATTTGCTAGCCGACATGTTGTGCAAATTTCTGGAATATTTTGTGGTAAGTTTGAATCATTTTTAAAAACTATGGAGAGAAAACGATGGCATGAAAATGGACATGTAGCAGTTTGTTTGTTTTTACAGATGGTGATTGTTCTCAGTTTTCTTATCAACAATTTATTTTTTCTTTGCACCTCTCTTGTACTTTAAATTTTTGTTTAATGCTAGTCTAGGGCCTTTTCATTTAAAAAAAACTTTATTTTTTTAAATGGTTTTGACATTTAAATCTTGTACAAAACTGAAAATACAAAAATATAGCTCATTAAATGGATCAAGATAAAAAAAAATTAATACAAAACTAAGATACAAAGGTATAGCTCATAAGTCCTTTATTTAATAAGCTAAAAGTTTATAATAATTTTTTTTGTTTTTTATATCTATATATGGTCTATATATGGTAAATTACAACAAGTCGTAATTGAAAATAGATGAGGATTCAAATGCACCATCATTTTGTGCTCCAATATGCTTCACATCATTTATCTCTGTTTTACAAAATCCGAACAGTCAATCCGAACCACTTAACAAGATCTTCCTAATAAAATATGCTCGGAGACCATATTTTATATTTTTTAGAATTTGTTTACTATTTTTTTCGAATGTACAATATCACACTTTATCGGATGGTTCAGAATCTCCTTGAAACAATGATTTTGTACCTATCTAAGAAATAATAAAAAAATTCTAAAAAAATATAAAATTTGGCCTCTAAGCATATTTATTATGTAGATCATGTTGAGTGGTTTGGATCAACTTTTCGGACTTTGAAAACAGAGATAAAGAATGTGAAGCATATTGGAGTACAAAAAAATAGTGCATTTGAACAATCCTCTTAAAAATATACCCCTATAATAAAAATTTATTCGAAATGTAAACAATAGATCAAAAGTAACCTTGTAAGGACAATAATATCTTTTCAAATTTTTTAAATATTCGTGAAGGCTACGAAGTCATGAGCGAGACTAAAACTCTGAACCTTTAGATAATAGCCACAGTTAAATTTTTTGTTTTTAACCAACTGTACTATTGTCTCATCACGTAAGGACAATATTATCATAAGGGTCAATTGACAGTATTATTTGAAGATGTATTAAGAATTTTAAATTTTAAATGATTCGATGGCCTGCATTATCTTTTTTTGAAATATTCGCAGAGACTGCGAAGTCGTGAGGGGGAATCGAACTTTCGACCTTTGGATACAACAATCCTAAGACTTTTTCTTAGCCAACTGTGCTACCTCCTCTTTGGGCCAGCATTATCACAAACTAAAAAAATTAAGTAAAATTGGTCGAGCTTTGAATCCACTCAAAGTTTGAGATATCTCAGAGACTACAGACTCCTAAACATACATTTGACATTTCTTACTGCAAAGTACCCCCACTACACACACACACACACACATGCATTGTATGTGATGCTAGGACCATTGTCAATCATTTGAACCAGCACCATCACAAACTTAAATGTTATTAATGATTTGCGACTGATGAACCGAAAAATAACTAACTAAATAGACTTTGATTGTCAATTTGACATTAAAAAATAATCAATTTTTATTCTATTTAATTAAGTATTACTTTGTGATGCATCAAGAATTTCATACCATTGAAATTTCAAATTCTTTAAAGTTAAAAGGTTATATATATTTAGAGGTAGAACTAGAAAATTCTGATAGAGGGTGCTAAATTTTAAAATGCATAAATGTAGTGGGTGAAATTTGAACTCATGTTATCTGAACCACAAAATAATGTTCTAATAACTAAACTAGAAGTAAAAATTTGATATTGTATGATAGAGGTTAGACTATATAAAAAGTTAAAAAAAAAATAAATTAAATTAAAAAATACATAATTAAAACTTTAAAATCATAGAGGTGGTTTAGCCACTCTCTAGATTCGCCCCTTATATATTTCAAAATTAAAATTACCAAAATAATGATCTCTCTAAGTCCAATAACTCCATAATAAAACAATTACTATCGACTAACAGTTGGTCAACCCATCAAACCTTACTAATTTAAGAAAATCAATTTATTCTTTTACTACTAACAAATTATTAAGTTCTTAAAATATCATTTTTTTTTTCAAATTAATGATAACTAGTTTGGATCAAATTGGTTTTATTTTGAATAATATTTTATAAGTTTATGCTGATTATTTAGTTAATTAATTAAAATACGGTCAAGAACAATGCACTTAGCATTGTGGCACGAACTCTCCCTATATAAAAAGAGACATCTACCGAAAATAGCATCTAAAAACTGTTGGATATACAATAATCTTTTAATAAAAAAAATTATATATGGTCTAATAATTTATGTAAGTAGCACATTACTCATCCACAACTGCAAAAATTTATTAATAGACATCTACACTCAGAAACAGAGCCACTCTTTAAGAAATGGGGTCAACTGACTCTCATTTATTTTCAAATTGTTTGTATTTGTACTTTATTTTTTATATAATTAAGAATAAAATGTTATGAACAGTATAAAATTGACTCCATTCACAACTGAAAATTAATATGTTTGATTCTCCATTCACGTTTGACTCACATAGTCTGAAAGTATGACCCATCCTTGTATATACTCGTCATTAACTGCTATATTTTAATGGCAAGGAATTCAAGAAACTTTTACAGATACAATTGAACAACAATCAATTAAGGGAGAGGGGGGTGTCCGATGCCCATCGGACCAGAGTCTGTTCGATGGGTGGTTTCTACCATCCGATCTACTTCAAAATCTGTGCATATCACTTTAATATATGTGCTGTTTTTTTTAATATTCGTGCACACAGATCTTGAAGTAGATCGGACGGTAGAAACCACCCATCGGACACCCTCCTCTCCCATCAATTAAATGTAGCTTTAGGTGGACATATTGGGTATACCAAGTATTTACTATCTGTTAATATATCATATATGTCGACAGCCGACCAGAGAGAGTGCGTACAAGAAGACAAAACTACTTTCGCCAATATTCGCGCCAACTTTAAGTGAGACCTGAGAATCATAAACTTGTACCTAACCTATCCTTGCAGAATTACTTCAATGCCCCTTAGTTCAATCCAATCCGGAAAATATTCGCCACCTGTTTAAAATTAGCGTTACAGAGCATGTGAAACTATGAGGAGAAATTGAACTCTCTATTTTTTTAGTGATCAATAGTTTTAGAATTTTTTTGCTATCTTATCTTTCTCAAAATTAATATTCAATTACTATTGGAATAAAAGAAAAGGAAAGTGTTTGAATTCGGACCCTTGACCCATGACACGGACCGGTCCGCCCTTGACCTGTTTTCGTCTGGACCGGACCATGCACGGGTTTGGCCTGGGTCAAGGGTAGGCTGGGACGGGCAAAAATCAAGACCGGACACATAATTTTGAATTCGGATCCGTTTGATCCGTACCCGTGCTTTGGGATTCGTGCCAAGTTAAAAAAAATGGTCCAAATTGAATAATTTTGAAAAAATTTCCCGCCGACCGAGATAAAAAAAACAGAAAAAAGGAAAAAAAAAAACAAAAAAAAACCGGTTCAGGTTTGACTCGGACCGTCCTACCCCCCACCCCCCCCCCCCCCCCCCCCCCCCCCCCCCGCGACCCAGACTGCCCGGACCGCTAACCCGTGCTGGCAAGGGTCCAAGGGTGGGCAAGTGCAACAATTCGTCACGAATAGTTAATATATATTTATTTAATGTAGTTCAATACAACTGTTTTTATACAAATAAAAAAAAGTTAGTACGATTTAATCAAAATATCACCCTAATAATTAAATCGATTAGTAAGCCACAGTATATTTACATCATTATATCTCTTGTCAATTCACATTACATTTTACAAAACTACTAAACTTAGTGTGCTAATTATGCAAATCATCTATTTCATTATTTAGGAACAAAATTGGCACTTCATATAACTAGATATAATATTGCATATATCAATTCAATCACTATATTTTTGTTATATATCTTCGTTAGTTATATTTCCAAGGTGTTCAATTACTTTGAACAATTTTCAAGTTTAAAATGCACACATCAATTACTTTGAACAAATATTCAATCTCATACCAAATAATTGCAATAACTCCTAATTAAATTCCCCCATCTCTAAAACCAACCCATCAATTAATTTCCCTCTATCACGCACCCCAAGGAGAAAGCATTTCCTTTAACACCCCCTCATTTGACAATTACTCTGAAACCTTTTCTCCCTCTACTGCCTTCCCTCGATCGCAACAAAAAATACCTTTTTTTATTTTGAAATAACGAGGCAGTGGCTGCCTGGTTTGGATTGACACCAAAAAAAAAAAAAAAAAAAGAAATACCTGCAGGCCGTAATTTTATCAAACCTGAGTTGATATTCTCTTTTATTTGGGAAAATTCTGCATTAAGGTATCACAAGATCTCATTATTTTGCTGCACGAATTGATTAAGTAGGATATGAAATTTCATCTATATTTAGTTAGAATAAATTTTGCTCTTAGATTATATTAATTCATGAATAAGTATTTCTTTATTTAAAATCTGAAAATTTAGATTATTAATATTAAGTATTCCTTATTAATAAGTATTTTCTTCAATTATTATAAATCTGGAATTTATTAGTATACGTTAATAATTGAATATGGACATGAAGAATATATTGTTTTTGTCATATATATTTTAATTCAATTTCAGAAAGTATATAATATAGATATTATGTTATTTAATCTAGAAATAATGTTTCATGGTCTAGATCCAAGTAGCGAATTAAGGAGAGACGTAGGGACAACAGTAAACTGCCTCACGACAACAGGTGCGGGCTTCCTGGACTTTTTGTAAAATTAATTACTTATTCCTTTGTGTACATTTTATTTACTTATAGAATTGTGCATGTTGATTCGAACAACCCTTTGACTTTATTTAGAGAATAAATAATAGGATTACTCCGTTTGGAACATATGACTTGAAAGAAAAGAATCAATTGAATATAACACTAGAATAAGAAAACGAATGAACGTTGCAAGTTGAATGAATGGAAAGGCCGATACGCAGGGACTGCTAGTCGCGGTCGGGACCGGCATGCGGGGGGCTGCTAGTCGTAGTCGGGTTCGATATTGGAAAGGCTGATACACGGGGACTGCTAGTCGTGGTCGGGACCGATATGCGGGGGCTGTTAGTCGCAATCGGGTTCGATGTTGGAAAGGCTGATACACGGGGACTGCTAGTCGTGGTCGGGACCGATATGCGGGGAATGCTAGTCGCAATCGGGTTCGATGTTGGAAAGGCCGATACACGGGGACTGCTAGTCGTGGTCGGGACCGATATGCGGGGAATGCTAGTCGCACTCGGGTTCGATGTTGGAAAGGCCGATACACGGGGACTGCTAGTCGTGGTCGGGACCGATATGCGGGGAATGCTAGTCACAGTTGGATTGATAATGGAAAGGCCGATACGTGCGGATTGCTAGTTACGGTCGGGACCGACATGCGGGGAATGTTAGTCGCAGTCGGGTTCGTGATGTAACGCTCAACAAGCAAAGTGATTAGGGGTGAAAACGGGTCGGATATTATCCGTCCGTATCCGGATCCGTATTCGGATTTTTGCGGATTCGGATATTCGAATACGGATATTTTGCAGATACGGATACGAATACGGATTTTTTTTTCTGGATACGAATACGAATTTGGTATCAATTTCAGAATCGGATACGGATACGGATACGGATAATTATCCGGATCCGGATATTTAGTGTTTTTGGATATCCGGATATTTAGTCTATTCTTTCAATTTAGTCAAATATTTTATCCTCTTTCAAATAGTGAGGCCCATGGGCCATGGCAGATGGCAGCACCTCTTTCTCTCTCTCTTTCTTTATTGTGGTAGTTTTCATATTTAACCCTAGAAAAGCTAGAATTCATTTAAATTGGTACTCTTTATTGTGGTAGTTATACATTATATATGCTAAATTGGTACTTTTTTAAATTTTTGTCAAGGTCTGCTATGGTGCTACCAGTATACATAATATCTTTGATCGATATTCTGAGTGAGTAAATTGATATGCTAACATGATTGATATGCTTAATTGCACTTCAATTTTTAATCCGAATTTTTTTTTTTTATAAAATATGTTAATTTGTTGTAATATCCGAATTAGAAATTCGATTTATATCCGATCCGTATTTGTATCCGATTAATATCCGATCCGTATTCGTATCTGATTAATATCCGATCCGTATTCGTATCCGATTAATATCCGATTCGTATCCGTATCCGAAAAAAAATATGGATACGAATATGGTTTTATCACTATCCGATCCGTATTCGATCCGTTTTCATCCCTAAAAGTGATGGTCAGTGATTAACAAGATTTAAAAGTAACAAGTATTTTTATGAATAATAGTCATTGCATGGTAGGATAATGTAGATTGCATTGTGATTGTTGAATGAATCAAGTTATTTAGTATAATAAAAAGGGAAGATTTTACAAATCTCCGGGCTGAAACTAAATCCCGCACTGAGAGAATGTTCAATCTCTCACCCGTTCCACTTTTATGTGGGTTCCAGGAAAAGACCAGCCGTCAGTGAATACAAATAAAAAGGACATGGATCAAGAGGTCAACGAGCCGAGGTAACGAAGATGAAGGTACTGAGCGAGGTCGTGAGTGAGCCAAAGCGGGAAGATTCTGAAAGAAATAATATGCCACTTGTTGATTTAGTTTCTATTTTAAATGATTTATACATTAAACAGACATGGTAGTGGTTGTTTTACTAGCCGTGTCTGTCATGATAATTTGTATAACCCTTTTTGCTTATGAAGTTAATGTGTCATTTATGGATGTTATTGATAATGTATGTGATGTGTGTACGCCTTACGTAGAAATACGTGGCGGGTTGTCTCGGGGTGTGACAGCAAGAGTCCGGTTTCAAAAATAAAACCTGTCCTACCCGGACCATGCTCCCCGTCCGACCCGAGGCGCCCGTGCCCCCGCCCGGTTTTGACCCGGTCCTGATCGCCCGGTCAGCCAGCACGACACTAAGAAAAATGAAGGAAAAGTTTGAAATATGCTTTAATTTCTCACAATTCCAGTTGCATTCGGTTGATGATAAAAGAGTGGAATAGTGGAAAAGTAGAAAAGTATAGTTAAATGAATCAAATTCATATATTGAAAAATGTTAATTCCTCTATTCCATATTTTTCTATATAATAGGGAATTGACTTATGGAGTAATAGAGGAGCGACTTAAATGTAAAAAACAATGATTTGACTACAAAAGTTCAAGTTCAATTTCACTATTCTCAATTCTTCAATTTCACTAACTTCTTCTCTTGTTCGGTAGGAATAAAACATCTTTTTCACCATATTTCTCTATTCCAGTCTTATCAAGCAGGCTTATAATTAAAGATTAGAAGGTTATTTCCGATCTCGAGTAAATATCAATTATTTTTCTGTATTGTTTCTTTTAGAAAAAAAGAAAAGCAAAGTTGTTCATTCCTTAGAGTGAAAACGAACATAATTTGAAGCAGATAATGTTCATATCAAATTTGTATCTATCATTTATTGAGCGAATACGAATATGAATACAGATAGTAAACGGATGTCAAAATTTTAAACCAAATTCAATTTAAATGAACACTGATACGGAGCTGATAACCCATGAATACTGATTCGAATATAAATATGAAACGTATAATTGTTAGATAATTTAGTCATATAAACTTTAAAATACAAATAATGATTTTAAATTCACCTATTTGAATAAATTCCTCATATATTGGGTCCACCGACTACACAGATATTGGGTTCATAATACAATCAAATATCCGCTCCGTTTATGGTTTTAAAAAATTTAGTGGACCCAAATTCGAATGCTTTATTCATATTATATAAATATCTAAATTCAGATCTGGAGTGGATTCGGATGGATAAATCCAAGTTCGTTTTTAGCCTTGGCCTTCTTTTATTGAAACAAAAATAATTTATATTATTCTTGCCTCTAACAAAATTACATTGCACCCATAAAAGTTAAAATTTCAACACCTGGCCTCAAAACGTATCACGTATGTATAAATCTGGGGTAAAGATACTGACAAACCAATTTTTGCTTCATGCAAACACGAATCTTATGCAATACCGAGTCGCCCTTATTTTATTGCGCTGCATGAAGTAAAAGTTATTCTGTCAATATCCTTACCCATATACATCGGTCTCCTTAGTCAAAACTTCCAATGGAAAAGAAATGGAAAAGAAACAATGGTTATAGTTGGTTCGGATGCGGGTACAGTAAATCAAACCCAAACCCGGTAACAGCAGTAATGCTCATTCATCTCCGCGTTGCTCCCTCAAAAAAAAAATCTCCGCGTTGCGAATTCGTATCCTCTGCATTAAGGAATTTTTTGAGTTAATAAATTTCAACCGTCCGATTATTTTGACGATTCGTGCGGACTGGATCTGCACTAATATTGAAAGACTCCTATATTATAGGCAATATCCGGATTGGCTCCGTTTAAAATCAGACGGCTGAGATTCATTAACTTAAAAATTCCCTTTTGAGTTAACGCAGAGTATCGCGTTCCCGCGTTGCTCTCACACGTGTAACTTACTTATGCGAGCCATGTCAGCTCCGAATCAACTGAGATATTATTGATGTGATAAGTTCATGATAGTATCTGACAAAATTACAAAAATACCCTTCACAATTGGTCTCCTTTCAGCTTTCACACGTGCTACTCATGCTTTGTCCGTGCTTCTTCAATTCTATAAATCCAAATTGAGTTCATTATATCCATTTTTTATTCTCCTTCCTTCTTTTCTAGAAATTAAAAAGAAAAGAGAAATATCCCAATTTTGTTTTTCCTTCAAAGGTCTTATCTTTTTCTAAATAATTGGGTTTTGGTTGAGTAGATATTTCAGCTGAGCTAACATCAAATTTTTCATATTTAACCTCCCTTTTGAGCTGCTCTTTTTTGTTTATCTATTTGTTGTTTACCTATTAATTACTATAATTTTCCTTTTTTTTGTTAAACATATCACATCAAGTACACTTTTACCAATAGAAGAATATATTGAAACCAAGTTTAATTTCAAAAGATTGTATCATTTTCTTGGTTTACTTTTTGTTCACACATCAGTGTTTATCTCTCTATCCTGTCACTTTCTTCACCTTATACAGACATTTATACAAACACTACACAGATATTCATATTCCCACCATAATAGACTCTCTCTCTCTCTCTCAACTTTATCACAAAGAATCAAATTCACAAATTGACCAATATTTCTCTATAAAATCAGACCTCTTCAACTATCTCCACTTGAAAAATTAAACATGGGTACTCTCCAAGTTTTGATTTTGGTCTTAATTTTTGGGTGTTTCGAACCGATTGCCGATGGATTTGGTGTCAATTGGGGCACCTTGGCAAGCCATCCCTTGCCTTCTAAAACTGTGGTGCAAGTGATAAAGGATAATGGGATAAAGAAGGTGAAGTTGTTTGATGCCGATTCCGGTTCGATGAATGCATTAGCCGGTAGCGGTTTAGAGGTGATAGTTGCTATACCGAATAATATGCTCGGCATGATGACGGACTATGGTACCGCTAAGAAATGGGTCAATAGAAATGTCACCGGTTATAATTTTAATGGTGGGGTAAACATCAAGTGAGTGCAAGAAATTCTCTGTTCTCTGTTTCAATTTTATCTGGCATGTTAATATGCTTTAAATATTTGTCTAATTACAGATTTAATTTAGAATTAGTAATCCATTTCCTGGATTATTTGCAATTTGACTTGTAATTGTACCATTCTGTTATTACCGGGTTTTGGGCTACTCCAATTAATTAGAGTCAATTTTATTCTCAATTAGGATTATTAATTTATAATTCAGAAACTTCAGCAATGTTCAAATGAACTACCAAATTAACTGTGCTTCTTGATTTTTCATATGCAGATATGTAGCAGTGGGAAATGAGCCCTTTCTCTCATCATATAACGGGTCATATCTAAATATTACCCTACCCGCTTTAGAAAACATCCAAAAAGCACTAAATGAAGCCGGTGTGGGGTCCACCATCAAGGCCATTGTACCTCTGAATGCTGCTGTGTATGAAGGTGATGTACCATCAGCTGGCAAATTTCGTACCGACATCTCTGACCTCATGACACAAATCGTCACTTTTTTAAATCAATCCGGAGCTCCATTTATGGTTAACATATACCCGTTTCTGAGCTTGTATGACAGTGTGGGCTTCCCGTTTGAATATGCGTTTTTTGACAATACCGGTAACACGGTAACTGATAATGGACTTGTTTATACCAATGTTTTTGATGCCAATTTCGACACGTTGGTATCAGCTCTGAAGACGGTTAATTTTGGGAGTATGGAAATAATTGTGGGAGAAGTGGGATGGCCCACAGATGGAGATATAAATGCAAATGCGGCCAACGCACAGCGATTTTACACTGGTACGGCCGTACGGCATAATTTCTATTTTTATTGGTTTTGTACCAGTATGTCATTAATGGTAGCATATTACTTTCAAACTTCTTTGGTTTTTAATTAATCTCTAGTTTCAGAAGGAACTGAAAAGAGAGAATCCTTTGTGTACCGGTTCTGGTACTAACACCAGGTGGAACCTTTGTTTTGGTTCTGTACCAGTATTCATACTGGTACAGAAGTAAAACAAACAAGACCACATGTGCAACCAAATAACCTTTAATGCACCACACATTTGACAAAACCAGAAAGATAAAAGGTCCCTTTCAACAATAAGCAAAGCCTAAATCAGATTAGTTAATTAATGCTTATAAATTAATTTATTTTAATCATGGTCCATATAACCCACCCATTAGAAAAAAAGCTATTTAGACATGGTTCATATAAACCATTACTATAACTGTCTCACACAATGCCTCATACCCAGGTCTCATCAAGAAACTGGCATCAAACACTGGTACACCGCTCCGGTCAAACCAATACATTGAAATGTACATCTTCGGTCTAATAGATGAGGATGCAAAAAGCGTTGCACCGGGAAATTTCGAGCGACACTGGGGCGTTTTAAAATATGACGGCCAACCAAAGTTTAACATGGATCTCACAGGCCAAGGCCGGAACGTGACACTTGTACCAGCAAAAGGCGTGGAGTACCAGCCAAAGACATGGTGCTTACTAAACCCAAAAGCTCAAAATAACATGACAGCTATCGCAAACAATATCAACTATGCATGTACATATGCAGACTGTACTTCTCTCGGGTACGGGTCAACATGTAACGGGTTGGATTCTGGCGGGAATGCCTCTTATGCATTTAATGCGTATTTTCAGGTTCAAAGTCAGGTCGATGGTAGTTGCGATTTTGAAGGATTTGCAACTGAGACTACGCAGGATCCGTCTACAAATGGTTGTAATTTTACAATTCAGATTGTGTTAGATGATTCATTCGGGTTTCGGGTTACCGTACCAGTACAGATGGTGCTTTTACATGTTTTGGTCTCAGTTTTCTTGGTTATGGTTTGGTGAACTGACAATTTTACAGGATAGAAATTTATTTGTTTTTGTTTTTATTCTTGATTTATTTATGTAATGAGTGGTTCCATTTTGAGATGGTTCAATTACTGTAAATCATGCATGTAGTTAATTTACAGGATAGATATAAATGACACCATAGTGTTTACCATTTTTCTAATAAACAAGATGGATGGATTTTGTTAGCTTTTATTTGCTACTGACAAAAAATTTTAAATTTGATGTGATTGCAAATATTGTTTTATTAGGTAGCTGATCAAACTTTCTTTTCATCTGATTTTGGTTACTTCCTTCCACTTTCCCCCAATTTGTTTCATAATTTGAATTGTACAAAATATAATTATAAAAAGGGGGAATTTTATGTATCCCCTCAGAGCATTTACATCTCTGAAACTCTTGGAGTTTCAAAGCTGATATGACAGTTTCTAAACCAGTTTCAGGGATGTAGATGGATTTCATATTTAGCAATTTTGTTCAAAAGTTTCTAAATATGAAACTGTTTCAAAACTCTGACATGACAAAATAATCAATTCTTATTGGCTCAATTTCTAATATTGTTTTAATGAAATGCTAATGTGGCAATTAAGAAACTCTAATTATAATTTCAGGGATGTAGAGGTTTAGAAATTCTGAGAGTCTGGAAGTTCTAAAATTCTGTTAACAGTTATTTATAAACTCTGAGAGTTTCAGAGATACAGATGCTCTCAAAAAACTTAGAAATTACGTATTCCACATCTAGAATTTAGCATATCATATTGTTTTTTATATTAAAACTCATTTTATCTTTCATTAAAAAATATATGCGGCATGATTTACAAAAATGTTAATTTTCTAATTTTTCGGTTTTCGAGAACAAAATTGTTATTTATCTATTTCGTAGGCTTATTGATATTTAGGTATACATTTAGGGTATGTTTGGATGCACAAGAATAGCTACTGTTTTTGGAATAGCATTGCTATTCGGAACAAGGTGCATCCAAACGACATTTAGAGCTATTCGGAATAGCTAATGTTTTTAGAATAGCATTGCTATTCGCTATTCTTACAAAAACATAGAATAGCATTTGTTGATTTCAATATTAATACTAATCCAATATTTAAACTAATATTATATTATATTTAATATTTAAATTAATATTATATTGTATTATATTTAATCTAATATTTTATTTAATACTATTATAATATTTAAAATAATATTATACTATATTTTAATATTTAAATTAATATTATATTATATTATATTTCATCTAATATTTTATTTAATACTAATATAATATTTAAAGAGTGAGCCTATGGTACTATGCATATCACGGATGGGTCCGTGATACGGTTCAATATCTTCGTTTTCAAAGTTCTAACGGTCGATCCGAACCGTTCAACATGTTTTTCATATGAATATGTACTTGCCGACCAAATTTTACATTTTTTTGAATTTTTTTACTATTTTTTTAGATAGGTATAAAATCACTTGATCCGAAAATTCTGGACCATCCAAAAACAGTGATTTTCTGCCTACTTAAAAAAATAGTAAAAAAATTCAAAAAAATGTAAAATTTGGTCGGCAAGTACATATTCATATGGAAAACATATTGAACGGTTCGGATCGACCGTTAGAACTTTGAAAACGAAGATATTGAATCGTATCACGGACCCATCCGTGATATGCATATTACCATAGGCTCACTCATATTTAAAATAATATTATATTACATTTAATAATTAAATTAATATTGCATTGTAATATATTTAAACTAATATTTTATTCAATACTAATCTAATATTTAAAATAATATTATATTACATTTAATATAATATTTTATTTAATACTGATATAATTTTTAAATTAATATTATATTATATACATTAATATTTAAACTAATATTATATTACATTTAATATTTAAAATAATATTATATTACATTTAATATTTAAACTAATATTATATTATATTTAATCTAATATTTTATTTAATACTAATTTTATTTTTAAATTAATATTATATTACATTGATATTTAAACTAATATTATATTATATTTAATATTTAAAATAATATTATATTACATTAATATTTAAACTCATATTATATTATATTTAATATTTAAAATAATTTTATATTACAGTTAATATTTAAACTAATATTATATTATATTTAATATTTAAAATAATTTTATATTACATTTAATATTTAAACTAATATTATATTATATTTAATATTTAAAATAATATTATATTACATTTAATATTTAAACTAATATTATATTATATTATATTTAATCTAATATTTAAAATAATATTATATTACATTTAATCTAATATTTTATTTAATACTAATCTAATATTTAAAATAATATTATATTACATTTAATCAAATATTTTATTTAATACTAATCTAATATTTAAAATAATATTATATTACATTTAATCTAATATTTTATTTAATACTAATCTAATTTTTAAAATAATATTATATTACATTTAATATTTAAACTAATATTATATTTTATTTAATATAATATTTTATTTAATACTAATCTAATATTGAAAATAATATTATATTACATTTAATATTTGAATTAATATTATATTGTATTATATTTAATCTTACACATAAATTATTAAACAGTAGCTATTCTCTCGAAACTCTATTCCAAATATGCAATCCAAACAACTTTTTCACTGTTCTGAATAGCACTGTTCTTAAACAGTAGCTATTCTTATTTACTATTCTAAACAATAGCTATTCTAGCTATTCTAGAGTGCATCCAAACGTACCCTTACAAAAAAAGATGAAAAAATATATCTATTGCCAATGAATTCCTTCTCAAGCAAAGTATTAGAATATAGCTAACAGGTAATTAATCAGTTGAACACAAAAAAAAAAAGATTAATCAAACTTGGGAAAAGTAATTAACCAAATCAACCGCAAAAGATCAGGAAATCTGATGTTATTCCAAAGAAATAATAGTAACATGTTATTCCAATCTCAACCGTTTTAATTTTTTCATGCGTGAATCTTAGCGTAGATCAACGATTAGGATCAGAATAACAGGTTCATGTTATTCCTTAGAATAACAGCAGATTTATTTCCAAAAGATCAGGCCTTAATGATTAAAAAAAAACATAAAATAATGGGTTGGCAACTAGAGTCTGGATTGGATTTGAAAAAGTTGTTTCCTGTTTATAATATATCATATAGGCCAACATGGACCACACACATACACACTATATATATTATATCAAATGTTTGGTTCTTGGATAGAGACATCCACTTTTAACTATAAAAGCAGCAATTAGTTAAGCCTCTTAATATGACCTTTTGATCAATAGTTGCTCTCTTATTAATTTACTAAAAACCTAATTACAGCCTTTTGATCAATGTTTTTTTTTTATTGAGCAAATTGTGATCTAATTTTATCTTTTTTTATTGATACTATTATATAAGCTAAAAAGTTTGTTATTTATGTGGATCTCCCAAATCATATTTTGTGTTCAATTAATTTGGAAATAATTTGGGTCCAATGGATTCCACGTCCATCCAATTCGTTTTAAGATTTGTGCGCATCTTGAATCTAGGGTGGGCGGATATTAAAGTGAATCAGACGGACGTGAACCAATCAAATTCAAAATTTGAGTCCGATAGAACCCAAATTAATCCCAATTAATTCTGATAATTTTTGTGAAACCGTTGAAAACTCTAAATAAGTGATGGACTGTAAAACATATATCAATTCTAATCATTTATTTCTATACATGACATTCCATTTCAAATTTAATTTTAATTTTAATTTTTATAATTGTTATTTTTTTTTTTTTTTTGAATGATTCAAGGTGAAAATGACATTGAAGTCCAAGTGGTAATTGGGTATTGATTTACGTTTCAAATTAGAAAACTCTCAAGAGCTCTTTCGGCTACAGAACAAACAGAAAAAACAAAGAAAAACACCTCAGCATAAGATACTGAGAGTAGGTCCGATGCCCATTGGACCTACTTTGGTCCAATTAGTGTATTAGCCATCCGATCTGAACAAAGATTAGTGTAAATTATTAAATCCGTGCAAATCCGTTCTAATTTACGTGCACACAGATCTTGATGGTAAACGGACGGTGCTAGAGCTAATTGGACCTAATAGTAGGTCCGATGCACATCGGATCTAATCCTATATCCAGCAAAAGATCAGAAAGAGGACAGGTAAGGTGAAAATTGACATGACACGTGTCAATACATTAGCCAGCAGCTTCTGGACTTGCTTTTATTTATTTGTTCAATATAAACAAATTTGAGTCATTTGACTGTGATGCTTCATTTATATTTAACAATTAATTGTACAATTATTACATACAAGTTGCAAAGTTCGACAAGGAAGCATCTAATATATATATATATATATACATAATTATATGATGAGGTACTACCAAACATGTTTGAAAAATAGAAACCAAAATTAATTAATTATTCAAACTCAATTCTTTTACATATTGATTTCTCTATTTTGAGAAAAGACTTTATATACAAGCATGAAAAGGACCCTCTCTAAAGAAACTTTTTTAAACAGAAAATAAAATGCTTTGAGGGTTAATCAGTAATCACCTTTTGTTGACTAATTTATGTACGTACCTTCATTAGCAAAAATCAGTATAAAATTCCTTCAACTGGAAGCATCGATCTATTTGTACTTTGACACATCACATGAGATAGTGACTTGAACTTTTTATATTGCTTATGCCACCACCAAAATTAATAATATCCAGTTCCACAAATTTTTTTTTGTAAGGTCTAAATACTTTCATTTGTTTATCACTTCATTATGTCTTTCATATACTTTTTATTTTAAAATTTTGAATAACTTAAAATTTAAAAACTTAGATGTTAGTTAGATTTGATCTATGTTATTATCTTAATGTAAAATAACATATCAACTTTATTTTATTGTTATGAAGGACATGCAAATATACAATGTTGATTTATAGAAAAATAAAATTAAAAAGTGGATTTTTAAGGGTTAATCAGTAAATTCTCTGAGGATTACTCATAGCACTTTTTTGACTAATTTGGGTACCTTCATTAGCATAAATAAGTATAAAAGTCCTTCAACTGGAAACATCTATTTGTACTTTGACACATCACATGAGATAGTGACTTGAACTATATGGTACCACAAAAAGGAATAATATTTAGTTCCACAAAAAAAAAAAAACTTTTGTAAGGTCTAAATACTTTCATTTGTTTGTCTCTTCATTATGTCTTTAATATGTTTTTTATTTTTAAATTTTAAATAACTTAAAATTTAAAACTTTAATGTCAGGTAAATATGGTATATATTATTATCTCCATGTAAAACGATATACAACTTTATTTTTATTGTTATTAAGGACATGCAAATATACACTGTTGATTTATAGAAAAATTAAATTAAAAAGTGATAATTTTTTATGTTCATATCTAGACAATAATTTTGATCATATTTAATAATTTTATTTTGACATATAAATTTTATAATTTTATTTTTACACAATTAAAATTGAAAACAAGATGGAGAAATAAACAAAACAATAAATGCTGCTAATAAGAAAAGGGGGTTTGGTTCTTCTTCAAATTTTTAACGTCGGGATTGATACTTAAAAACACATCTTAGCCCATGAAAACCTCACTAAATCCATTTGTAAGTGTTGTTGGGCCTCCAAAATCAGCCCATGATGTTAACATGAATGTAGAGAGCGTTTGTGGAGGTGGTATGATCACAATTGCACAGGTAAGGCCTAATTTTTTTTTTAAGAAAACATATATATATGCAGAGTAGAACTAGGGTGCTCTTAAGTTCACCAAACCTAAATATATCAAATCGACTTTAAATGATGAATCCAAACCGTTGAAACTCTTCTACCTAATGAGTGATGTGTCTACATGTAAAAATTTTAAAGTTTCGAATTAATTTAATATAGAGTTAAGTGGTCAAAAGTTTAAGGTTTATAAATTAATTTTAATGCATTCATTTTTTGAACTCTTTTGACCACTTGACTCTATATTAAATTAATTCGAAACTTTAAAATTTTCACATGTAGACGTATCAATCATTAGGTAGAAGGATTTCAACGGTTTGGATTCATTGTTTAAAGTCGATTCAATATAGTTTAGAGTCAAGTTCACAAGAGGTTAGATGAACTTAGGAGCACCCTAGTTCTACTCTATATATGCATACCTTTCAAATTGGTAGCTAGGACAATAAATAGTACCATTGTCCATTGGTGACTGGGTAGTGAGTACTGATTATTTTCCAAAGGAAACTGCGTCAAGAGCATTTTTCCTTTGCAACTCAGATGAAAAAATAATATAGAATAATGCAAAGGACAAGATAATAAAACAGCATATTATAGACCATTGATGTATATATGCATTTAGAAATCAACAAATTTCTAAATTAATACGCCTCTTTTGTCATATTTTTTATTTCAGAAAAAATAATATAAAAACATACTTTTGTTTAAAATAATTATACCATTATGCTCTACCTTGAATATTTTTCCCCGCCCTAGCTATCTAATTTTACAGCCATAATTACACAAACATTAAGAGGGAAACTTACATAGTTATGATGAGGTAAATACCAAACATGTTTAAAACATAGAAATCTTTGATGAAAGCATATCCAATATCTTATGTATACTTAGTACCTCAACTGCCTCAAGTTTCATAAAAATATACATCAGATTGTATATACTTCTTGATTTTTCTATTTTAACTAGAAAAATAAAATGCTTGAAGGGTTAAACAAACACCGTTATTGGGCCACCAAACAAGGCCCATGAAAATTGTAAAGGTAAAAATTAAACTATAAATTTTTTAAATAGTCCTATATTTTAATATACAGATATACACGTCACAGTGAAAAATATTTGAATTGATACCTGTAAACAATATCATATATATATATGATCAATCAAAAGGGAAATCATATTATTCTTCAAAAACTAGAAGGAAATAGTCACATTATCAAACGAAAATTATAAAAAAGGCCACAACTATGTTTTGGTTAACCTCACCAAACATTTCTACTCAGTATAACAAGAAAAAACATAATATAAACTACGAACATGATGGAAACAAAATGATTATTCAGATTAAAATAATTTTAATTATAGGTGTATCATAATTAATTATTTATCATATAACACAAATCACACTAGTTCTCCAGGTTTGCGCCTACAGTTGAGATTAATTTTTTGGTTATTACAATTAAGGTCACAAGTATGATTATTCATTGTTCATCCTAGGAAGGAGCAAATTAAACTTTCACCTAAGATGCACAAGACCGCATATACCCAACAAACATACTGTATCTTCTCCCAAAAACAAAACAAAACAAACAAACAAACAAACATACTGCAAGTCCTAAAATGTTGCCAAGCTTTGGTACTACCACTTGACGTCCTCTACTGTATAGTTATCCCAAAACTTGTATAGGTGCATGACAAGCTAGGATAGCCAGACTTCATTAATTGGACAAGGGTCCTCCATAGCATCATATATATACTAGCTAATTGTGTGACAAATAGGCAGCCAGAAAAACTATATAATGACATGTGTGTGTGTGTATAAATAAATTACCAAATATTTTTAACAAAAAGTGCGTTTATCTCTGCTCATGATTGAGAATATATTTTCGGAACTCATTAATAATTTTCACTATGTTCTGGTTATATGATTATGTATCGTATCAATCTATCTAGCTAAGATGTCACGTTTAAACATTAGCAAATAACATTGTATTCTCCTTTTCTAGAGCTCCTTGCATGATTTCACAGGTCTAGCTACTATACATAGAAACAGAAAATTGCACTAGGTTTAGTTCATGCAAGCTGTGAGCATTAGCCATTAGGGTTTAGTGCTTATCCAACAAACAAAAGATGGTTTTAGGTGCACAGCTAGTACTCATCTGAACATCTACGGACTAAACCAGGCCTATTGTACTTTCCATAATGTTATTGGTTATTGAACTGTTACAGTACATATATAACAGCTTTATTTTATTTTTCTGTCGTTGTATTCCTATTTTGTCTTCTTATATTTCTTGGATTAATGATACAGCCTCCATTGTTTTTGTTCACATACTGCCATACAGGTTTTAACTCTTTCGAAGTAAATAAAGTTGCATGCTTTTTGTTACGATATTAATTTGATCTTCCATTTGACCGTTGGCGTTTAATTTTTAAGTGATAACAAACAAATACTAGTAAAAATATATATATGACTTGACTGTTTCAGCTATAAGAAACTGTGGTATAAAATATGGTGGATAACTTCACGCTCATATCTTAATTTTCAAAATTCAAATAGTCGGTTCGAACCCTTTATATGATCTTCATATTAAAAATTTGCTTGAGAACAAAATTTTATATTTTTTTATTAAAAATTAGTATTTTTTTAAGAATTTTTGTAAATCATTATTTGAAATTATTTTACTATTATTTTAGAATTTTTGAAAAACATTGTTTGTTTATTTAATGAAAAGATGGGATTTTAAAAAAAATTCAAAAAATTAAATAGTAAATTTTTTCCATATATAAAATGTAAAATTTGGAAAACATTTCACGTAATGACATCTGAGCTCTTTAACTAATAATTATAAAGCATACAAGTCTGAGTGAATTCTAAAAGATGGTCAAAACTATTCTTTATCCGTACTAAGTTAAAGCATTAATTTAGTTCTGTATAGCAAGTAAAAAATTCATTTACTTTTTCAAACGCAAAGAAGACCTATATCAATTCTGAGAAAAACAAATGACACTTAAAAGCAAAAAGTAACTGAGCAAAAAAGATCGCCGGTCAGAAGAAATATAAAGCAACTTACTGACTTATTAAAGTTGTTATATATGGTATGGTTATAAGTTTTTTATAATTGAAGTATTAAAAAATTAATAAACGTAATATGTAGATGGTATTATACTATTATGCTTTCTTATATTCTCCTTCCTTTACAAAACAAAAAAAAAATTCTTATCATTCCTCAAGAAACAGGAGTATTATGTCAAATTGATATGTCAAATTGTGATAATTAAAAGTCCTAGTATGATGTGGGCGCATTACAACAGGGATATATTGTAAGAGAAAAAAATATCTCATATAAGATGACTTATTTCAATAAAAAAAATTAGACTAAATGACAAATAATATTTTTTAAATGACATCAGCACATCAAATAACATTCCTCAAATGATATATTGAATAACAAATTTTTTATTCTCTTTTTGACAGATTTTCATAAAAAAAATCTAAAAGAATGAAAAATAACATTCTTTAAATGATAAAAAATAGAATGAAATGAAGACATGACCAATCAATTATCAATCAATTAAAAAATTACTTAAAATAAAATTTATATAATGAAAAAATAAGGAATAATAGAAAGTTAATACAATTTGCAAGTGGAGGGTATGTGTGTCTAAATAAATTTTGACTTCTACATGTAAAAAACATAAAAAAAATACATAAAATAATTCAGAACATCTATGTGATAAGAATGGAGAATTTGGCAAATTGAAGATAGAATTGTCACTTAACAATTTTGATCTAATGGGCCTCGTTAAAAACTACTATTTATATATTCTTTTAATACTGTTATCTTTTGGTTACTGGCTGAATTTAATTATCACAACATGGATATTGTAAAGTTCTTTTGAATTTTGTCTACAAATTAAATTACCGAAGTAATGGTGAATCTTATGAGATTTTTATTATCACAACATAAATCTCTTGTTATCTGGACCATGAGATCTTTATCTAATGGTGAATCTTATGAGAATATAACAAAGGAATTTCGGGTCGATGTTGGAAAATTATAAATTACGTACGTAACGATAAATAAAGACCCTCATTAAAAACATTGACGGATCAGTGCTTCCAGATGGTCCTATTTACCAACTGCGTCAATTTATTATATATGTGGTCACCGAGGTTATAATTCAAGTCTCGACAACTACAAAATTAAATTTAAATTATTAGGCTAGCTACAAGCACATATTTAATATTTTACTAGCGAAGCTGAACTATTAAAAAAAATTAAAAATATTAATTGAAGTTTAATATATATTATTAGAAAAATTAAAATTATAGGATGCGGCTAAGCAGTCCTGATTAGAGGAGTCAATGGATACAATATGGTCGGGTGCAAATATTTTCATTTCAATACCTATTAAGAATTGACCTACCTATATTCTACCCTTACCCATTAAAAATTTGACTATCTTACCTTATCCTTTTATGTCGTTAAGATTATCGGGTAATGAAATGACAATAAACAAATAATAAATAATACTAATATTATAGTTAATTTTATTGTTTTTTACGAATCAACCATCAAGACTCGTTCCTTTCACACATGCAATAACATTTTTAATATGAAAATCAAAATATAATTATGCAATCATTTTCACCTAATATTTTTTTTTTATCAAAATAAGGGAAAAAAAAGTAATATCTCTTTTTCAGTTTTTTAACTAAATAATAAGATATAAATAAAAGTAATATTTTCAATATTATACTGATAAAAAAAGTTATAATTGTGTGAACTAATTTAGATTGATAGTGCATTAATTTTCTAACAATTAATACACATGCCAATTAATTTAGAGTTGAGATTTAGGATGTTAAAGTGATTGTACTAATATATGTTGTACTATTTTTGTCACACGATAGTGATCTGAAAAACCAATACATTTATAATTTATCTTCTTATTTTAATAAATAGTGATGTTAACCATCAATCTATTATGGTATTAAATAAAATTCATTTTGCCAAAATATTACTTTTTGAGATCACTAAAAACTATATTAATTTGTGATATACAATAGTGTTGATCTCTCTTCATACAGTAAATATTTTTCTTTCAGAAATGAGTTCAAAGAAACATTCCAATTTAATTGAAATATCTACTTATGGACAACAGAGAAGATAATTAAAATACAAAGATAAAAAATAAAAAGAGTTGCCCCGTCTAAGTATTGAAGTTCATTAAACAGTTAATGGAAAATTGTTTCCTTTTGTGTGTTGCATATATGGACCCACAATCAGTGCGTCGGGTTCCCTCTTTTTTACAGGTCCTTTTTGTTTCCTTTCCAAAATCAGTGCGTTCAGAATAAGATATTTCTTTTCTGAATTGCTTCACCAGTTTGGAATGAGGAGCATGCACGTACGATTTGATTACTGGTTAATTAATTATCTCCAGCGGCAATTAATAATAATATAATATAATATATAGCTCATGTATATTTTAATTAATTAATTAATTAATTGTACAAGGAAGGAATTAAGGCCGCAATGTTAACATGATTACATGACAGCTAGCTGCTGTAACATTGATATTCAAAATAATATCATCTTCTTTTCAGTACTTGTGGGTCCCACATCTGATCGAATCACACCACATTCGTGCCCAGGGTACTCTTGGGAGTGGGACCCACACCAAATGCATACTCATTTCATTTGATTCCTATCATTCTATGAGATAATTTAATTAAGACACGTAAAGGTTCACTTGAGTTGTACACTCGTATGCTTATTTGTTGTTGAATCATATTGGTCGATAATTAGAACATTAATTTAGCATTACACTCTTTGTCCTCAGTCACTATACTTGCATTGTTAATTGGTAATATTTTTTTATATCAAAATTTGAAGGTAGCTAGGTCGTTTCTTTTTTTCTTTTTCTGAAGCTGGGTCCACAAGCTCAGCTTTATTATCTTTTGCAAATGACAGAGAAAAGATGAGCACATGCTCTTCTGGTTTTGTCATTTTTACCTGTGACAAAAAGCATTTTGGCATTTTGTAATGTTATTTATTCCTTTCTGTGACATTAAACATGTATATTTTCGATTATGGACATCTAATAACGTTTTTAAATTGTCTAAATTAATGTCGTGTATATATATATAGAGGAGGGATCAAGTTACAAAAAAGTTACAACAACGATTTTTTTCATTTTCAAAGTCCAAATCGTTGATCCAAACCGTTCAACATGATTATCTAACTAAAATGTGCTTCAGATAAAATTTTATATTTTTTTGAATTTTTTGCTATTTATTAAGATGGGTACAAAATTCAATGGTCTGAATTTGACTAGTTTTCGTAAAATATTTCATAAATAGTAAAAAAA
Organism: Carex arenaria; assembly: GCA_964058825.1. Classification (NCBI taxonomy): domain Eukaryota; kingdom Viridiplantae; phylum Streptophyta; class Magnoliopsida; order Poales; family Cyperaceae; genus Carex; species Carex arenaria. The sequence continues at coordinate 60,758 of CAXKVW010000916.1, forward strand.
ATTCAAAACAATGTAAAATTTGATCTGGAAGTACATTTTATTTAGATAATCATGTTGAGCGGTTTAGATCGACTATTTGGACTTTGAGAATGAAAAAAATCGCTGTTATAACTTTGTTGTAACTTGATCCCTCCTCATATATATATATATATATATAGCTCAAATATAAATTCATCATTTCTACATTACTGAATCGTTTATAATTTTTTCCTCTTTTCATGTATTACTAAATGCATTTAATGCTACTAATATATTGTCAACATTTAATATATAGCTAGTTTCTTTCATAATACTTCTATATCATTTTTTAAATCGTCAAAATATATTAATTAATTTTTTGTATTAATGCCAATTTATCATTATTTTTGTTTCAGACATCTTTTAACCATAATATAATATCACCCAAATAAATATCTTTTATAATTCAATAGTATTTCGAGTTCTTGCTGTCTGTTTTAATTATAGTTTTTGTACAGCACGTTTAAATTAATGCTCTTACACATTTTTAAGTTAAAGCTACTAATTAAATATATACTGTTATGTATCACAAAATAGCCTAATATATAGTCGGAATTGTATTATTTCTTCCTTTGTTTTAAGACCTATACATTTAATTATTTTAGTAGACATCATATAAAAAAAACTCTGTTTCTGTATTATTATCATTTTCTCATGAATCATTCAAGTGTTGGTATCATTTTTTGTAATAACTTTAATTTAAGATCTTACACAAATTTTTTTTTGCTCAATTATTTTGATATGTCAACTTTGTTTAATTTAATTCCTTTATTGATTATATATATTAGAGAGAGGCTTTTTTACATTATTTTCATGTGCTTTTATAGTTTAATAGCTAATAAAAACTAAATGTGGTCTTAAATACATGACAATTCGCAGAGACGTCAATTGTTGTAGCTCGTGGAATTGTACTAATTAATGTAATTAATCGATTGATAAGTGTCGTATTAAGAAAATGAACTTTACAAGTACAGAGGTGAAAGATAGATATAATAGAGATTATTTCAAATCAAAATTAAAAACTTTGATATTGCATTTCATAAACATAATAGCTAGATATATAGCGCCAGTCCGATATTTAAAACCCAAGGAATAGATCAGTTACCGATGCTATAATAACCGTCCGATATATTTAAAACCCTAGATAAACCCTAGTCACCTACTATAAATATCCGGATGCGATACTTCTTTTTCACTCTTTCAAACTTCTCTTTTCTTTGTCTTCGAATCAAACCAACTATAAGTGGCCATTCAACCTTCTGAGGCATCTTTGCAGTTACCGATTAAGCTTAACCGAAGCAACTCATTACCAGCAGTTGAACCAACAATGCTGCATTGCCGCAGAGAAACGATTATGGGTGTCCGAGGGTCTAGAGGTGATCAAGGAACTAGGGGCGGCCGAGGGACTGTCAATAACAATGGGTCCGGAAACACCCTCAGCCCTGTCCCACAAACTGGTTTTCGAGTAAGTACTTGCAGGGGCGGACCCAGGATTTTTGTCAGGGGGGGGCAAAAAAATATCGAATCGGGTTTAAATAGCTAATCGGGTTCAAATCCATTAACTAATTAAGTACTTAATAAAAAATAATGGTTTAATTTATACTTTTCAATTATCTGACTTGTAATTTCTGATATTTTAATCTATAATTCTAATTATTAATCATAATTGAAGAAATTTATTTTAATTTTAATTCTAAATTTAACCCGAACTATAAATTAAACGTCCAGCGGAGGGCAAAAAATTTTCCAGGGGGGGCAGACTCGATCGAAACGTCCCAACTTCCACTAAAACGCAAAATCCAGGGGGGGGGCAGCTGCCCCCCCCCTGGACCCAAGTGGGTCCGCCCCTGAGTACTTGATTCTTTTATTGTTTACTGTATATATGAACTAAGTTAAATCATCTAGAACAATATTTTTTAAAACAAAAAATGCTGTCATAAATTACAGAGAATTTACTGTTCTACAACTTAATACTAAATTTATATTCAATTCAATTTGAAATAACGATTTATAATCTAAACTAAAAAATGATCTCTCAAAATGATTCAGAATATGAATGCTAGCGCACCTTTTCTTAGGAAATATCATGTAACACCCATGCACCATGCTCATTAGTTGTCTACTGCATATATATAAGTATTATACTTCTCACTATTTTTTTTTTGTTTCAAATTTAATATTAAAATATTGATTTTCCATTTATTTTATTTTTTGTTGTAATAGGTTGAATTTGGGATGCAAATTTTTTTGCTCACTACGGTGCACATGGTCGTACATTTTGCTTTAAGACTGCCATCCGTACCAAGTGTTATATATACATCGGCATATACTTCATCTACTACCCATTACACAAACCTTTCTATTTATCAATATGAAGTACAAGACTGGTTTAACATAATATGCAACTATCTATCTCTGTTAGCAATCTTCACCACTGTCATTGTGGCAATAGTAGTACGTATTTTTTAATTTTTTTAATTATTGTTTACTTTCAATATTTAATACTAACATGTATTTTTTTCATTTCTATTTTAAATCAATCTCTCTATTTGCAGTTGTTTTCAAATTGTCGTCGTCGGCACCCTCGTTGGTGTGCCGTAATGGAAGAGTTCATAACTATGGCACTTAGGGCTAGTTACCTAATGAGTGGATTCTCAGCTATCATACGGATGATACTTCTCTACTCCAATATAATATTCATTATATATGCGATAGTCACCGTTGTAGTTGTTTTCATCATTCTATTTCTGGTTTATTCCTCTTCGATCTTTAGTTTTATTAGTCGCAATTAGTTAATTAATTTTTAGTTTTTTATTTCTCAGAGGGATTCCTGGATTCTAGTTGGTTTTGTATTCCTGGATTTTAAAACTTTTCATTATATCTACTTGTTTAGTTTTGTCACAGATATTTGTTTAGGTACAACCTTTTTAGTTATTTAATTTTGTGACAGTTAATATTTTTCTTTATTTCTCTGTGTGGATTGAATTGAATGATTGGATGATTGAGCACAATGAATTTTGCCGAACCTTCAAAAAATCTCATATATAATTGAATAAAAAGCGTATAAATTCAACAAAAAAAAGCACATGGACTGAATATTAATGGATTTAAGATGAATAATAAAACAATTTCAGTAAATAATAATGCACACATATATATTTTGAAAGCATATATTATACTTAAAAATGCAACAAACAAAAACACTTATAAATTAGTAAAGAAAAAAAATACAAGAATGTTTTTAATTAAACTTATTTTATTTCTTGTCAATTTCAGATTGATCATTTAGTAAATAAAAAAAATACAACTTGCCTTTTAATTAAATCATAATAAACAGTCAAGCTATCAATGGGGTTCAGATGGGTTGAACTTCTTGCCAAACAGAATGTGGCCTTTAATTGCTTATGCTACCACAAAAAGAAATAATATCCGGTTCCACAAAATTTTTTTTGTAAGATCTAAATACTTACATTTGTTAATCAGTAAATTTTTTGAGGGTTAATCATAGCACTTTTTTTTTACTAATTTAGGTACCTTCATTAGCATAAATCAGTATAAATTAAAGTCCTTCAACTGGAAACATCTATTTGTACTTGACACATCACATGAGATAGTGACTTGAACTCTATATTGCTTATGCTACCAAAAAAAGGAATAATATTTAGTTCCACAAAAAAGAATTTTTTAAGGTCTAAATACTTTCCTTTGTTTGTCTCTTCATTATGTCTTTAATATGTTATTTATTTTTAAATTTTAAATAACTTAAAATTTAAAATTTAAATGTCAGTTAAATATGGTATATATTATTATCTCCATGTAGAATGACATATAAACTTTATTTTTATTGTTATCAAGAACATGCAAATATACACTGTTGATTTATAAAAAAAAAAAAAATTAAAAAGTGATAATTTTTTATGTGCATATCGAGACAATAATTTTAATCATATTTAATGAAATAGTTTTATTTTGACATATAAATTTAATAATTTTGTTATTACATAATTAAAATTGAAAACAAGATGGAGAAATAACCAAAACAATAAATGCTGCTAATAAAAAAATAAGGGGGTTTGATTCTTTACTTCTTCAGATTTTTAGCGTCGGGTAATCGGGTTTGATGCTAAAAAACAAATCTTAGCCCATGAAAACCTCATTTAATCCATTTGTAAGTGTTGTTGGGCCTCCAAAATCAGCCCATGATGTTAACATGAATGTAGAGAGCGTTTGTGGAGGTGGTATGATGTTATCCGTACCAAGTTAAAGTGCATGCAGTGCATTAATTAGTTCTGTATAGCAAGTAAAAATGTATTTACTTTTTCAAACGCAAAGAAGACCTATATCAATTCTGCGAAAAACAAAAGACACTTAAAAGCAAAAAGTAACTGAGCAAAACATATATGTGTCTATCAATTGAGACATCAGACAGCTGGTACACTTCTCTCTTACGCCTATATCAATTAATAACATCATCAGCAAAAAAGATCGCCTGTCAGAAGAAAGATAGAGGAACTTAATTACTGACTTGTTAAACTTGTTATATATGCTATGGTTATAACTTTTCTATGATTGAAGTGTTAAAATTTTAATAAACGTAATTTGTATACGGTATTATACTATTATGCTTTCTTATATTCGTCTTTCTTCACAAAAAAAAATTCTTATCATTCCTCACTTTCCTTCTCAAGATACAGTTATATATGTCAAATTGTGATAATTAAAAGTAATGTCTTTTTCAGTTCTTTAACTAAATAACAAGATATGTAAATAAAAATAATATATTCAACATTATACTGATAACAATATTAAGGTATCATTTTGCGAGCTAATTTAGATTGATAGTGCATTAATTTTCTAACAATTAATATACATACCAATTAATTTCGAGTTGGGATTTAGGATGATAAAATGATTGTAGTATATGTTTTACTAATTTTGTCAGAAGATACTGTTCTTAAAAAAATACATTTATAGTTTATTTTCTTATTTTAATAAATAATGATGTTAACCGTCAATCTATTACGGTATTAAATAAAATTGATGTTGCCAACATATTACTTTTTGAGATAACCACAAAAAGATATTAATTTGTGATATACAATAGTAGATCTCTTCATACAGCATTTTCTACAGTAATTTTTTTTTTTCATATTTGAATGTAAGGAAATTAATGTTCCAATTTAATTGAAATATCTACTTATGGACAACAGAGAAGATCAAATAAAAAGAGTTGCCCGGTCTATGGATTGATCCCTAAGTATTAGACTTAATTAAAACAGTTAATGGAGAATTGTTTCTTTTTGTGTGTTGCATTGATCCACAAAGTCCAATTCTGATGCGCCAGGCTCTCTTTTTTACAGGTCCTTGCTGGCATGGTCAGAATCAGATATTTCTTTTCTGGCATATATCACCAGTTTGGAATAAGGAGCACGATTTGTTACTGGTTAATTATCTCCATCGGCAATTAATAATAATAGCCCATGTATAATAATTAATTAATTAAGGCCGCAATATGCATGACAGCTAGCTGTTACATTGATATTCATGCACGATTTGAGCTAGTTAATGCAGATGATATGAGAATCTTTTGAGTTAATGAATGATACCAATTGTTGTCAGCTTAGGATGTAGGTAATCGTCTTTTCAGTTGTGGGTCCCACATATAAATCACACATTCGTACACAGGGTACGTGGGAGTGGGACCCACACCCATGCATACTCATTTGATTTCATTTCTATGAGTTAAAGACAATATATATTATACATATATATATAGAGAGTTCAGATGAAACAGAATATCACATGCAGTAGCAGTATGTATTAAAAAGTAAAAATGGCAAAATATAACACATACTTTAATTATGCTTTTTCAATTGCCTTTTTGCCTTTGGACATCTATATAGTTAATTATTTGTCCCATACAAATTATATATATTATGTAATTATTTAAGATAATTAAAAGAAATTAATTACACTCTCGGCTGGGACTATAACATATTTTATACCATATATATATATTATCATGGTAACATATATGCAATCCCTCTGCGAGGAGCTCAAATCCCCAACACTCAACAGTGCCCTACAACCCAAGTTTGCATATGCACGTAAAAAGCAAGGAGAAATTAAGTAAGGAATACAAAAATAATACACAAAGCTTGGTAATACTTTTTTTCTTGCAGCGCTTCCCACCTGTTGAATATACACAGCTTGGTAATACTTTTTAATATCAAAATTTCAAGGTAGCTAGGTCGTTTTTTTTTTTTTTTGTGTGGTTCTGAAACGGTTTCCACAAGCTCAGCTTTATTATCTTTTGCGAATGACAGAGAAAAGATGAGAACGTGCTGTTCTGGTTTTGTCATTTTTACCTGTGACATAATTAAAGCATTTTGGCATTTTGTCATGTTATAATTTATTCCTTCATGTGACATTAAACATGTATATTTTCTATTGTGGACATATAATAAAGTTCTTTTTTTTTCATGTTATTTTTCAAATTTCTTTGAATTTAAAATGTCTAAATTAATGTCGTATATATATATAGATCAACTATAATTAATTTATACTAGTTAGCTAGTAACACTGTCTTGTTTATTTTTTATGCAAAATATAATTAATTTAAGAATGTCATTTATAATTAAGGTAACAAAAGACATGCAAAGAAATGCAAATGAGTGATTTAATTAACATTGTAAATGTGTGATAAAATAATTATTTTGCTTAATGCACTTAAGATATATTAGATTGTATAAATTGAATACAGAAATATAATTTTATATCGGAAGTATATATACATTAATAAAATTTGTAGGATAATATTTTATTTAAGTGACTTCCATTTGCTTTAATTAATTTATTTTAATTTATAAAAAATAGTCTAAGTGTGCATGTAGGTTTAAAATATATCTAATTTTATTGTACACATGCCAAAGGCTAGATTTTAATTATGAGGAATTAAAATAAATAAAATTTCTATCACTACTTGACCTATTTTGGTAGTCTTACTGTTTTTTTTTTCGTCTAACCTTAAATGTTATCAAACTTCTAAAATTTAATTTGTACAAGTACAGTTAGATACTTAAAGATGCATTTCTTGTATTATGAGCATCTCAAAGAGTTAAAGTGTTTTTTTTCATATTATATCTCTAATCTCTATCAGTAAAATGAGTCCAATATTGAATTTAGTTAAAAATATTTTGTAATTAAGCTTCTCGAAATTTTATGATTTCTTTCTTTGTTTTAGGACCTATATATCTAATTATTTTAGTAGGCATCATTTAAAATACTCTGTTTCTGTATTATTATCATTTTTTCATGAATCATTCATGTATTGCCATCATTTTCTGTACTAACTTTAAGGTCTTACAAAAAAAAAATTTGTTCAATTATTTTCAGATGTCAACTTTCTTTATTTAATGCTTTATTGATTTTATATATAAAAGAGAGATTTTTATACATTATTTTTTTTCTATCAAAATGATTCATTTACTTTTATAGTTTAATTGTTAAAATAAAAAAAAAGTGTTATAATAAAAACTAAATGTGGTCTTAAATACATAACAATTCGTGGAGACGTCAATTGTTACAGCTTGTGGAATTGTGTTAAATTGTTAATGTAATTAAAAGTGTTGTAAATAACAGTTTGCGCTTGTCGAACGGACATAGCACCGTCAAGAAATTATCAAGAATAATCTAGAATAATCAGCCATAATCAGAAAAAAATCGGTCGATTAATCGGGAAAATTTCTTGACAGTTTGGTCACCACCAATGACTAATCGGCCGATTGATGGAACATTTTTTACAATACTGATCATTAAACAATTGATAATTGTTGTATTAAGAAAATGAAATTTACAAGCACAGAGGTGAAAGATAAATATAATAGGGATTATTTGAAAACAAAATTAAAAACTTTGATATTGAATTTCATACACATAATAGCAGCTAGATATCGCCAGTCCGATATTTAAAACCCAAGAAAGAGATCAGTTATAGCGATGCTATATATAACCGTCCGATATGTTTGAAACCCAAGAAAACCCTAGTCATCTACTATAAATATCCGGATGCTAGCTATACCTCTTCTTCACTCTTTCAAACTTCTCTTTTCTTTGTCTTCCAATCAAACCAACGATAATGTCTTCACCAGCAACACTAAAATCTCTCAAAACGGGAAGGGCATTGAGATTGAGATGATTAACCTCGGCCAAAAGAATGAGGTTGGAGAAAGTAGCAGCAGCCCAATAACTAAGAAAATAAATGTGGCCGGCCAAGGGACTGAAGTCGTCTCAAGGACTGATGATGACGAGATGACCAGCGGCACTGAGATCATCAGCAACAAGGGGCTGGCATTAGCGGCCCCAAAGTGATGCCACCTTATGATCCATGTCGGCAGTTACCGATTGTGCTTAACCGTAGCAACTTTATACCACCAGTTGTACAACCGATGGTGTGTTTTCCCCGCAAAACGATTATGGGCAGCCGAGGAACTAGGGACAGTCGAGGGACTAGGAGCGGCCGGAGGACTGAGAACAACGACGGGTACCGCCAGTTGCGTTTTGCTGTCTAATTCTGAGTGGCCAAGGGCCTAGGTCATCGTGTGAGTACTTGAATCTTTTTTGTTTACTTTATTTATGAACTCAGATACAACACCTACAACAATATTTCTTTAGACTTAAAGAGTTATCATTAGTAACAAATAAAATATTAAGAAATTTCTTATTATTACACCATCTTAAAACTAATTTATGTTCAATCCATTTAGTAATTACGATTTATAATCTAAATGAAATAATGGTCTCTTAAAATGATTCACAATATGCTAGCCTACCTTTTCTTAGAGAATCTTATGTTACACCCATGCATATGTATAATCATTAGTTGTTTATTGCATTTCTATTATTATTATTATATATCTCACTAGTTTTCTGTTTCAAACTCAATATTAAAATATTAAATTTCCATTTTTAAATTTTTTTGTTGTAATAGGTTGAATTCATTGATAAGTTTTCACTCGGCCGCCCAAAATCAAACAGCAAAACCTTACTGGTGGTACCCCGTCGTTATTCTCAGCCTCTCTAGCCACCCCTAGTCCCTCGACCTCCCCTAGTCCCTCAGCCACCCAGAATCGTTTTGTTGGCTGAAACGCACCATCGGTGGTACAACTGGTGGTAAAGAGTTGCTGCAGTTAAGCATAATCGATAACTACCAAAACACATCAAAAGCTAGCACCGCTATGCTGTCGCTAATGCCAGCCTCTTTGTTGCTAGTGATCTTAGTACCGCTGGTGATCTCATTGTATCACTACTTTGGACGACCTCAGTCGCTTGACCGACCACAATTATTTCCTGAGTCATTCGGCTGCCGCTACTTTCTCCAACCTCATTCTTTTGGCCGAAGTTGGTCATCTCAATCTCAATGCCATTCCCTTGTTGAGAGATTTCAGTGTTGCTGGAAGACAAAGAAAAGAGAAGTTTGAAAGAGTGAAGAAGAGGTATATCATCCGGATATTTATAGTAGATTAGTAGCTGATTAGGATTTTTTTTTTTTTTGACTGGCGCTATTTCTTGGGTTTTTTCGTGAGGTGCTAACTATTTCTTGATTTTTAAATCGGACGGTTACTATCGAACTGATCTATTATTTCTTGGGTTTTAAATCGGACTGGTGCTATCTAGCTATTCTGTTTAAAACTTTAAATATAATATCAAAGATTTTAATTTTGTTTTCAAATAATATCACATAACATGTCGTGTCAGGGCCTGTTTTGACTATTCTGATAATTTGACGAAAACAATACGAAACTAATATTATAATAATGTCATTATCAAAAACAAAATCAATGATAAGACAGTTTCAGAGTTCATTAGTTTTACAAAGACAAGTCACATTTATTTTCAATATCGCCTATCTAGCCGGTACTGAGTTCAGTTGGAGCCATTCACCATATTCACATAAGGATAATGGAGTCATGTACGTCTAGTAGCTAGTTTTTACAAAAATCATTTTTCTCCACTATATGGAGGTTCAAGAATTACAATATTGAATATTCAATAAATTCAATTACTGTAGTCTTAATCAATAATTTTGCAATAAAAATCAATTATTCGATAAACAATATCAACATGATAGTCAACAGACTTACCTGTAGTTCAGTTTCAATAATATTAGACTATGCCTATGATGCAACTGTTAAATCAATGCAGTAAATCAAATATTCAAAATATACAATGAGTTACGATTAATTTCAAATCACGAATCTTAGACCAATCAAATAACCCCACATCTGATATTATGTATGACGTGATTTGATGCCAAGCTACCATTCTATATATCTATTTGACGTGCACCCGATAAGCCAATTCAATTTGAATGGTCGAATTCATATCTATATATATATAAAATAATTTTCAAATTCAAAAATTAATAACTTAAAATCGTACTTATAGCACAAGATACTGGAACATACTAAATCCCCTGCAAAATATTTGTGTTAGGAAATCACATTTGTACCAAATTCCATTCACATTTTCAAACAAATTAAACTCTTTGTGAATTATGCACAGGTTATGGTTTAGAATAAAACCCCACTGATCCAACATATCTCTTTCCAAACTTAATTAGCCAATGCCGCCCAAAACTCAACTTAATTCAATATTAGAATCTCAACTCATGCCAATGCAATTTCATTTCCAACCGGACTTTAATTTTCTATTTCTTTCAACAGACAATATAAATTGCATCTCACATTGAAGCGTTTGATGCCAGCTTTGTAAATACTTACTCTAGTTTTCTAAATAATTCTTCTCCCTTGCAACCATATAAACCAATATGGACTTTTGTCCAGTACTAGAGATATCTATAAAATACAAGTCATTATGACTGATTATTAAAACTATTTTATGAATACTAATTGTAAAGTAATTAGTATAGTTTGCAAATAAGCTTTCTCTATTTCGGATCTTAACTCATGCATAAATAGATGACAAGAATAGAGTCATTAATAACTATTTTTATCAACTATAACTAGACAAGAAGAAATGAGAAAAAAAAGAAATTACCACACTAAGAGATCAAGTAAGAGGTTCCATGCATACACACAATCAAAAGATATAACAAGAGTCGCTATAACCTCCTGCCCTGCACCGAGCTTTATCCTTTCTCTCTTTTCTTAAATTCTATTTAATTACTTTCGGTTAGAAGAGTGTTTGACGGAGGTGTAAAAATAAATAAAGAGAAGTCTCTAGTAAAAATGATAAGGCGAGTAACAATATTAATAAAGAGAGAGCAACTATATGATGCATAGTCAGCATCTTTTTTCATCAACTAAAGAACCAGAGAGAACCACGCAAGGGCTAGATTGAAACTTTTTAGATAATACCCTCGAAATATACTTTTATTACATACAAGTCTTTACACATTTATTTTAAAATATTTTAGATTCGATCCTCTTAATTACTATTTTCAATTTGCACTCACAAATAAATTGAAATTGATTCGGCATGTAATGATACTTTTGAACCAATTTCAAAATAACATGTTTAACCATAATAAATTTCAAAATTGGTTTAATTATTTTTAATGATATGTTCAAGATATTAATTCTTTAAAATGTTGTTTTTTTACAGAAGCTCATGTTTTCTATATCAATCTCAGTTATTAATATTTTATTTTGCGGATGAATTTAAATTAACTTAATTGTCATTTAATGTTACAGATGTTTAATTATTAAAAGACACATTCCAACGTTTCGTACATTAGTCCAGTTACAAATTTCATATACAAATTTTGCATAATATTACAGTTTAGTTTATAATATTGTATTATTTTTTTTCTCCTTTTCCGCCATTTTCTAATTCATGCGGATTTTTTTGTTCCAATTTTGATTTTCGGCATGCCAATTCACGTTCTTTAGAGATTCTTTTTGTTCCTTATTATCCTCGTTAAACAACTGCAAACAAAAATATTCATTTTGGTTTTGTTGTGGCAACAGTGTAACATTATTTAATTTTAATAAACGTTGTTTACTTTCAATATTCACCACTAACATATTTTTTTCCATTTTATTTTAAATCAATCATCTTTTACAGTTGTTGTCTGTGTCAGTTGTCGGCACATCATCATCGTGCTATAGTGGACATATATCTTAGTATAACAATTAGGCTCACATATCTGATTACTAGAATCTTGGTTATAATAATGGATAAATCATATATACGGAAATTAAGACATCAACTTGCTTTTTAAATGCTATACTAAAACAGAGCATCAATATTTTATTTTCGCTAATATATAATATTTAAATATTAAATAAAGTCTTTTCAAATTTATTGATGATTGAATTTTAATATTTAAATATTATATAATTTCTTTTCAAATTAGGTGATCCAATTTTAGAATAAAATGATTTTAAGTTCATAATAATTGCTTAATTTTTCTCATAAGGTATTTATAATAGTTAAGTTATTATTTATAAGACAACAAAAGGCATGCAAAGAAATAAAAAAGTACATGAATGAAGAAAATAAATGGTTAATTATCATTGTATATGTGTGACAAAATATTTGTTTTGCTTAAAGCACTTAAGATATATTATCTTGTATAAAATGAAATGAAGACATAAGAAATAGAATTATATATCGGAAGTATGCATTTATAAATAAAATTTGTAGCATAATATTAAAGAGCTATTTTGTTGATTTAATTATTAATTATATATGTTTACCGTTAAAAGGATAGTAAAAAAAATATCGTACTGTATATTTAACCATGGTACCATTGTTTATTTTGTATTTTGCGGATCTATGCTTTTTTCTTATTTGTAAAGCTCACAATTTTAAATTAATACTTCGTTTTGGAGTATATATGTTGGCGTTCAGAGTCGAATTAATAATATTTCTTTTCATTTAAGATTTCACTTGATTTCAATTTATTGAAAAAAACTTTCCTCAATTTGTTGGCTTTAAATTATTTTTTGTTGCACTCTTTAGTTTGTACAATAATTTTTTTAAGGTCATTAGTTTGTACAATAATAAAAAATCACATATAATCACGGATATATCATCTCCACTTCTCTGAAAATCGCTATAATTGGAGAGTCATAAATAAGTACTCTTGATTGTATATATATTTTTTACATAGACATTTTATTTAGAATCTGACTTCTTCTTTAGTTTGTCACCAATTTGGTAATCAAGAAAAATACTAGTTGATCAAATTCAGTATTACCGTCAGATCTCAAATATATATACTGTTTCAATATTGTATTTGCCTGGGAACATAAATAAGACCAGAGAAATATAAAATTAAGGTTTTGAATTGCTTTGTAGTTTACGAAATAACATTTTGTATTTCAAGTACAGCACTACCAACACATTAATTACTAGAGAATATTGAATTCATACTGGATTGGAACCAAATTAATACAAAATTAATACAGGGTTCTGATGATCTTAATTAATTAGTCATATCTTCTCATATATGAAACCTCTTTGACAGCGCGTCCTTTCTTCTCATGAAAACTCTTTGAATTTTTAATGACAAATTTACGGTTTACTTAACGCATCAATATGTTTTGTTTCCATATTCACCTAAATTTATTCGTTTGCATATCGGAACAAATAATAGTGAAAATATTTGATCATTGTGAAAAATATAATTAGAAAAATCTAAAAAAAAAAATGCAAAATATAGAATTCTTAAGAATAACAAGTTCATAAATTAACAAAAAATTAGACAAAAATATAATACAAACACTAAAAAAGTGCCCATTAATAGAGTTCGAAATTTAGAAAAATAAAAGAAGAATGCTTTGCCTTTTTGGAATCTGAATCCAGTTTCTTCCAATTAGATCCTCTCTTTCTCTTTCTTTTATTTTTTAGAAATAATTGGCAGTGGCTGCTATTTTTTCTCTCTTTCTCCTTTCCTCTGAAATTGTTGGTTTTTTTTCAACAAGATCTGCTTCTCATCTCATTCTCAAGGTATCAATATAATAACTCATTGATATATTGATCATTTGGTATAAGTCTTTACTGAATATCTCTCTATTTCTATTTTTTTTTATTAAGGATTACTTTTTCATTTATCCTCCAAGACTTCTGTAATACTCTATTAATTCTGAATATATTAATTTTCTTTATACATCTCTGAACTCCTATAGGCTTTGTTGTTTATCGATCAAATAATATTCTTGATGAGTAATGTCTACTAAAAGTCACAATTTGCTTACATAAGCAATGCATAACATTTGTGATATACCTAACATGCCATTTTTTTTATGCTCCTTATATCTCACTAATTCTTTTTGTATTCAGGTCATGGAATCTTTAAGCATGATGGCCGCTTCAGGATGCTATGAGTTTAAAATCAACTACTTAGAAACTAAAGACATGAGCATTGGTAAAAGGATCACCTCACCAATATTCCGAGTTGGTCAACATGATTGGGTTATTTATTACTACCCTCAAGGCAGTTACAAGGATTACAATGGCAAATATGTGTCGGTCTATCTAGTGCTTCAAAGAGAATCTGTAGATGTCACAGCAAAATTTTGTTTTGAATTGCTGGATAAGCATGCAAATATTGTTTCACCAACCTCTTCGATATTGTTACATCACACATTTACATCCAAGGAAATCGGTTGGGGTTTAGGTGACTGTTTTGACAGGACCAAATTAGAACAAAAATATATCAAAGATGATTGTTTTGTGCTCCATGTTTCTATCAGCGTAGGGCACGACAGTAATATAATTAGTTCCTTGGGTTTTCCGTATGAACGCCTTCAAAAATTCAGAATGGAGAATGAACATACCGATGTCACTTTTGATGTCGACGGCAATAATTTTGTTGCCCATAGACTAATACTGGCAGCTCATTCACCAGTATTTAAAGCAGAACTCTTTGGCTCAATGGCAGAATCTAACACAAACCACAACATAAAAATAAAAGAGATGATACCTTCAGTTTTCGAGGCAATGCTTGATTTTATGTACAATGGTTGTATCTGCATTAAGGATTATGAGATATCGTCTACTGTGTTCCTTGAACATTTGCTAGTAGCAGCAAACTGTTATGACGTGAAGAGACTAAAAATTGCATGTGAATATAAATTAGTTGAGAAGATTTCTTTGGACACTGTTCTTTCTACTCTGAAATTAGCTAAGATACACAATTGTAGTGAGCTTAAGGAACAATGTCTTCAATTACTTCTTGATAAAGATAATTTGGAATCCTTACTGCTTACTAAAGGATATATTAAATAATACAAAATTGCCCCTTTCTTTTGGTTGAGCTTAACGATCGGGCAAAAAAGTTGGATTAAGTACAAATTTCGAAACAGGGAGAAAATCTACATATTTGAAGTTTCATCTTTTTCTTTTTCTCTTTTGAGTAAAACTTGGAGGTCAACCCTTCCGGGTTCGAACCAGCCTTTCTTCGGAATGAATGTTTGCATTCTTGTCAAATTTACAAATATGGTTTAATTAATCATTTAGTTAGCTGTTAATGTAATAATTTTTTTATCATTTGTTAAGTTTGTCTTCATTCCAGGAAAAAAAAACTTTTGTAGCTGATCAGTTAGTGGGAATAGGGATGCAAACTGATCAGATACAGATCAGATGATGGTAAATCCAAACATGCATGATCTTCTATCTTCATATAAAAATATACTTAATTCCAAACAATTTTTACATTGCTTATTTTTTTTTTAATTTTTAAATAGGTACAAAATCATTCCTTTTATCATGTCTAGAATTTTTCCAATCATTCTTTGTAAAGTTACGGATTATTTCCTGCATGTATTTTGATTGTATTTTTTCAAACGGTAAAGAGAAATTTGAGAGAGTAATTCAACGTATATCATTTTATTATGAACAAAAATAACATATTCTGGATGAGTAGGTGTTAATTATGGATTCACAATATTCATTTTAAAATTCAAACATATGATTTGAATTGCCCAACAATATTTCCAAAAGAAAATGTATTACATAATTTTTTTTTTAAATTTACTATTTTTTAAATAGTAAGACTAATTTCCTATGATCCAGAATCTTTAGATCATGTAATTTTCTAGCCATCTAAAAAATAGTAAAAAAGTTCTAAAAATATTAAATTTGTGAGTGCGCATAATAACAATCAAAGATTAAATGTAAAAAAGAACATCTATTTGTACAAAATTTGAATCGAAATAATCACTTATTATTCCATAAATAATTTGAACTTCCATATATAGTCATTATCAAAACATTGAAATAACCCACACTTGTCTAAAAATAAATAAATATTTATATCAATTATAATAATTTTTTTATTTTCAATTTCGAACTCATAGATGAAATAGCGATATTAGAAGGATAACTACAAATTGATAAATAAGGATTTCTATATACAACTATGAATTAATGTTTCCAGAAAAAAAAAAAGATGGATAGAACAATGGTTTGGACAAAAAAAAACGGTATACTACCAATAATAGGTCAATTAGTGATATAAAATGTATTTATTTTCCTTATGATTAAAATCCAGCCAAATATATACCTTAAATTCAGATACATTATAAAACTTGTATGTACACGGTAACACTAAGGCTATTGTTTTATTTACTTTTTTTACAAAAAAATAAACAAGCTTCAAAGAAAACACGAGACACTTCACTAAAATATAATGCTACTCGTTTTTTTTATAAATGTATACTTCCATTACAAAACTATGTATTCCTTTTATTCAATTCATACATGATTATGTTATCTTTAATAAAAATTAAGCACCAAAAAAATAATTATTTTTCACACATTTACAATGTAAACTCACTCATTTGCTTTCCTCATTCATCCATTTTTTATTTCTTTGCATGCATTTTGCTACCTTCTAAGTAACTAACTTGACTACTATAAATATCATTAAATGTCATGTGAGAAAATTAATCAATTATGAAGTTCCAAGTCTTTTCTATTTAAAAATTGAATCACTTATGAGTTTAGACCTTATATAATTTTTAAATATTGGACATTAGAGAAAATCAAAAGCAAATATTTTTATTTTTAAATTGTTACTATTAAAAAATAATTAAAAATTTATTAATTTGGAACTGTCATCCATAATGGTGTTGGCTGCCGCAAGAACAATAATGTATATACATTATCATTTTTGTTTATTGTATTATATAGCTATCTAGCAAGTTTTATGTTTCTTAATCTAATATTAGAATTTTGATTGTCCTTTTTTTGTTCTTTTTAATAGACTCAAGTTGAAATAAAAAAATTTATGTTCTTATGGTGTTACACACGGCCGTGAAAATCTTCTCATTTGCTGGTGGTGCCGACCATTCACCCTCTTGGCTGAGTTCATTAGTAACCTTCTTATCTGTGGATGGTTCATTTGCTGGTGGTGCCGACCATTCACCCTGTTGGCTAAGCTCATAAATCACCTTCTCGTCATTTTAGTTATTTGGCTACCGCTACCTTGGCCATCTTCAATCTCTTGGCCAAGTGAGTGAGGCACAGTTGATGTAGTCAGTTGAGGCTCCTTATCTCTGTGCTATTTCCTTTATCACCGGACAACATGACTTTTAGAAAGATAAGTGAACAAAAAGTGATGTGAGAAAGATGGAAGGAGAAAAGCTCGAAAGAAGACGTATTCTGCTAGCTTTATCTTTGGTTTTCTTGAGATTTCTTGTATTTTTGATATAACTTAGCCAAGCACTGTGCAGCTGTGGTGCGGCATATGAAGCGATCTAAAAACTTGGGTCCTGATAAAAAGAACAAAAAATATTATTATCATAGCTAATCTTGAATATTTTAATAAATAGACAATCTTATCTCTCAAGTTATTATTAGTTTCAGTTTTTTAATTAACAATCTTCCATATTTGTTGTTCTCCTACACCTTCTCTTATGTGATAAAAAAAATAGCTTACTATTTTATTCTTCTCACTCGATCCAGGTTAATAAATAATTATTAATATTGACTTGTTGACAATTAATTAATATCATACTTTTCAAATTATTTTAATAAGCCACCTAAATTATTTGTTAGAATGAACAATTAATATATACACATCTTATATTGACATATATAAATAATAATTAAAGTTTAATTTTTTCATCAAAAATTTAGATACATTGTATTATAATCAATCTAAAGGAAACTGTAAATTTTCACAATAAATTAAATCTGAAATAAACAATATTTAGATCAACATCAAGCCAATTTCGGAATGTAGACTCAAGTTGAAATAAAAATTTGTGTTGTTATGGTGTTACACACGGCCATGAAAATCTTCTCATTCTCTGGTGGTGCCTTCCAATTACCCTCTTGGCTGAGTTCATTAGCAACCTTCTTATCTATGAACGGTTCATTTGCTGGTAGTGCTGACCATTCACCCTGTTGGCTAAGCTCATGAATCACCTTCCCGTCATTAGTTGTTTGGCTACCGCTACCTTGGCCATCTTCAATCTCTTGGCCGAGTGAGTGAGGCACAGTTGATGCAGTCAGTTGAGGCTCCTCATCTCTGTGCTATTTCCTTTATCACCGGACAGCATGACTTTTAGAAAGATAAGTGAACAAAAAGTGATGTGAGAAAGATGGAAGGAGAAAAGCTAGAAAGAAGAGGTATTATGCTAGCTTTATCTTTGGTTTTCTTGAGATTTCTTGTATTTTTGTTATAACTTAGCCAAGCACTGTGCAACTGAGCTGCGGCATATGAAGCGATCTAAAAAACCTTGGGTCCTAATAAAAAGAACAAAAAAATATTATTATCATAGCTAATCTTGAATATTTTAATAAATAGACAATATTATCTCTCAATTAGAGTTTCAATCAAGTTGTTATTAATTTCATTTTTTAATTAACAATCTTCTATATTTGTTGTTCTCCTACATCTTCTCTTATGTGATAAAAAAATAGCTTACTATTTTATTCTTCTCACTCGATCCAGGTTAATAAATAGTTATTAATATTGACTTATTGACAATTAATTAAGAATAAAGCTAGCGTAGTTCCTGTAGCATAGTGACATGTCGTGCTACCTCTTCAAAAACTTATTGAATATGTTTCAATGGCTAATCCAAACTGTTGAAACCAATCTACTACATAAGTGATGTATTTATATGCCAAACTTATAATGTTTTGAATTTATTTGGTATGAAGTCAAACGGTCAAAAAATAAGAATTATAAGTTAATTTTAATACATTCATTTTTCATTATTTTTTCTACTACTTGAGTTCATATCAAATGAATTCAAAACATAATATTTTTGGCATGTAAATACATCACTTATGTAGTAAATTGGTTTCAACGGTTTGGATTAACTATTGAAACATATCAAATAAGTTTTTGAAGAGGTACCACAATATATCACTATGCTGCAGGTAGCACGCTAGCCTTATTCATTAATTAATATCATACTTTTCAAATTATTTTAATAAGCAACCTAAATTATTTGTTAGAATGAACAATATATACACATCTTATATTGACATATATAAATAATAATTAAAGTTTAAATCTGAAATAAACTATATTTAGATCAACATCAAGCCAATTTCGGATTGATCACTCTTTAAGTTTCAATAAACTAAAAGCTAACAAGTATTTTCACCTTATGTTGTGTGCGATTAAATAATACACACAGATTCAAATTCAAATTTGTGTTCCGTAATTTTTTTTTGAAAATCCCACGAGAAAGAAACAATATTAATAAAATATCGAAATTTTGAAATAAAATTGTCTTATAATTAATTGAAGGTACAATGTATCAGGTGTATTTTTTTTATTATAACCCACACTTGTCTAAAAATAAATAAATATTTATATCAATCATAATAATTTTTTATTATTTTGAATTTCGAACTCATAGTTCCAAATTTTTTTGAAATACACATTTTATACGAGAAATGAAACGACGAACAACTCGTTTGAAAGAAATGAAATAGCGATATTTGAAGGATAACTACAAATTGATAAATAAGGATTTCTATAAAAAAAAACTATGAATTAATGTTTGCAAAAAAAAAAAAAAAAAGATGGATAGAACAATGATTTGGACAAAAAAAACGGTATCCTACCAATAATTGGTCAATTAGTGATATAATTCTTTTTATTTTCCTTATGATTAAAATCCAGCCAAATATACCTTAAATTGAGATACATTATAAAACTTGTATGTACACAGTAACACTAAGGCTATTGTTTTATTTACTTTTTTTACAAAAAAAATAAACAAACTTCGAAGCAAACACGAGACACTTCACTAAAATATAATGCTACTCATTTTATTTATAAATGTATCCTTCCAATACAAAACTATGTATTCCTTTTCTTCAATTCATACATGATAATGTTATCTTTAATAAAAAATTAAGCACAAAAAAAAGATTGTTTTTCACACATTTACAATGTAAAATCACTCATTTACTTTCCTCCTTCATCTATTTTTTATTTCTTTGCATGCATTTTGCTACCTTCTAAGTGACTAACTTGAGTACTATAAATATCATTAAATGTCATCTGAGAAAATTAATCAATTATGAAGTTCTAAGTCTTTTCTATTTAAAAATTGAATCACATATGAGTTTAGACCTTATATAATTTTTAAATATTGGACATTAGAGAAAATCAAAAGCAAATATTTTTATTTTTAAATTGTTACTATTAAAAGTAATTATTTTAAAAATTATTAAAAATTTATTAATTTGGAAAGTACTGTCATTAAATATTTTTATTTCCACCCCCAGCCCTGTCCCACCAACTGGTTATCGAGTAAGTACTTGATTCTTTTTTTGTTTACTGTATATATGAACTAAGTTAAAACACATAGAACACTATTTCTTTAGATCTAAAGTGCTGTCATAAATTATAGAGAATTTCATGTTCTACAACTTAATACTTACTTTATATTCAATTCATTTTGAAATTATGATTTATAATCTAAACTAAAAAATGATCTCTCAAAATGATCCAGAATATTAATGCTAGCGTATATTTCTTAGGAAATCTCATGTAACACCCATGCATGCTCATTAGTTGTCTATTGCATGTATATAAGTATTATACATCTCACTAGTTTTTTTTGTTTCAAATTTAATATTAATATATTGATTTTCCATTTATTTTATTTTTTGTTGTAATAGGTTGAATTTGGGATGCAAATATTTTTGAATACTATGGTACACATGGGCGTACACTTTGCTTTAGGGCTACCATCCGTACCAAGTGTTATATATCCATCGGCCTATGCTTTATCTACTACCCATCACACAAGCTTTTCTATTTATGAATATGAAATACAAGACTGGTTTAACATACTATGCAACTATTTATCTTTCTTGGCAATATTCACCACTGTCATTGTGGCAATAGTAGTAGTACATATTTTTTAATTTTTTTAATTGTTGTTTACTTTCAATATTCAATACTAACATATTTTTTTTCATTTCTATTTTAAATCAATCTCTCTATTTGCAGTTGTTTTCAAATTGTCGTCGTTGGCACCCTCGTTGGTGTGCCGTAGTGGAAGAGTTCATAACTATGGTACTTGGGGCTAGTTACCTAATTAGTGGATTCTCGGCTATAATACGGATCATACATCTCTACTCTAATATGATCTTCATTATATATGCGATAGTCACCGTTGTAGTTGTTTTCATCATTCTATTTATGATTTATTCCTCTTTAATATTTAGTTTTATTAGTCGCAATTAGTTAATTAATTAATTTTTAGTTTTTTTATTTCTCCGAGGTGGTCCTGGATTCTAGTTGGTTTTGTATTCTTGGATTTTAAATATTTTTATTATATCTGCTTATTTAGTTTTTTTTACAGATATTTGTTTAGGTACAACCTTTTTAGTTATTTAATTTTGTGACACTTAGTTAATATTTTTCTTGTATTTCTGTTATAACTTAGCCATGCACTGTGCGGCTGTGATGCGGCATATGAAGCGATATAAAAACTTGGGTCCTAATAATCATAACAAAAAATATTATTATCACAGATAATCTTGAATATTTTAATGAATAGACAATTTTATCTCTCAATTAGAGTTTCAATCAAGTTGTTATTGTTTTCTTTTTTTAATTAACAATCTTCTATATTTGTTGTACTCCTACACCTTCTCTTCTATGATAAAAAATAGCTTACTATTTTATTCTTTTCACTCGATCCAGGTTAATAAATAATTATTAATATTGACTTATTGACAATTAATTAATATCATATTTTTCAAATTATTATAATAATCAGTGTTTTTCATTAAATAAAATAAAAATAAAAATTCAGAAAAACACTCATTTTAAAAATTCTAGAAAAATAGTAAAAAATTTCCAAAAAATGTAAAATTTTGTCTCCAAGAACATTTCAATATGAATAACATGTTGAGAAGTTAGAATTGACTATTTTAACTTTGAAATAAAGATATGAGCTGGAATTAAAACACCCACTTTAATTCCCAAAGCATGATAACATCACTCTCTATACACACACACACACACACACACACACACACATACATATATATAGAGAGGTTGGCTAATATCAAATCGATTGTTCTTGATGTCCCGTGCAACCAAGTCATTTTTCAATTTTCAAAGTCCAAAAAATTTATCCAAACCGTTAGATGTGATCTCTATATTAAAATGTGCCTGGAGACCAAATTTTACATTTTTTCTTGGATTTTTTTTACTATTTATTAAGCCACTTTAGAAATCGCTGATTCAACAGTGGCTTAACCAAAAAGTAAAATCAAAAGCCATTGTTGGATGAGCGATTTTCAAAGTGGTTTAATAAATAGTAAGAAAAAATGTAAAATTTTGTCTCCAAGCACTTTTTAATATAGATATCACACCTAACGGTTTGAATCGACTTTTTAGACTTTGAAATTGAAAAATAACTTAGTTGTACGGAACCTCAGAAACAATCGATTTGATATTAAACAACCTATCTCTCTCTCTATATATATATTTATATTTTACTTGTAAATTTCTCTTGGAGCAATTTTTAATTAGAACGTGAGATAGTGGTGATAAGATAGAATAAAGGTACAACTCAGCGGCGGGTCATGCATGCAGAGATGAATTTAGTTTGGCATGGAAATAATGGAAATTTTGCAAAGAGGTAGAAGAAGAGGAGCGTGACATGGTCTTTTTTTTATTTTTAATAAATAAATAAATTTTTTAAGAGAACTGAAAAGATGATTAAAAGAATTCGATTATATGAAAATATTCGCAGCGAACTTGTGATTTTGTAGGAATTCGCTAAGAAACTGTATATTTGGTTCGGTTTTATAACGTGCCATAGCAAACTGAAAAACCTCAAATCAGATGCAGTTAATCCTTCAAAAAAGTTTATAAAAATACTAATTTCATTTCTTAAATTTCTTCGAGATGCTATATTTTTTTCTTTTCATCGACCAAATCCATAAAATCTCTGATGACCTGCTCCGCATCAAGTTGTAACTCAAAGATGATCGAACTCTGATGAGGAAATGAACAAAGGATCAAAATAATACAGTACTGCAGTACATGGCCCAATTCTTTCAATTACACTATTGGCTGGTAAAGATATTGATAGAGATTTAAGCATTGAAAAGATATTGGGCCTGGTAGGTATTCAACCTTGCCAACTAGAGCATTCATGCTTCATTTACTCTCTTTGTAAGCCCGTTTAAATAAGGAGAAAGAATGGCCCAAAGTCACTGGTGAGGATCTATCAAAGAAAATTAGAAGCTCTTAAGTCATGGTTGTATCATGTGTTCTGTCTCATCCATCAAACTCGAATGTATTGTATTGACTGATCACACATTCATAGTCACCATATATATATATATAGAGTAGAACTAGGGTGCTCCTAAGTTCACCAAACCCTTTGTGAACTTGACTCTAAAATATATCGAATCGACTTTAAACGATGAATCCAAACCGTTGAAACTCTTCTACCTAATGAGTGATGCGTCTACATGTGAAAATTTTAAAGTTTCGAATTAATTTAATATAGAGTCAAGTGGTCAAAAGTTTAAGTTTATAAATTAATTTTAATGCATTCATTTTTTGGACTCCTTTGACCACTTGACTATATATTAAATTAATTCGAAATTTTAAAATTTTCACATGTAGACGCATCAATCATTAGGTAGAAGAATTTCAACGGTTTGGATTCATCGTTTAAAGTCGATTCGATATATTTTAGAGTCAAGTTCACAAGAGGTTGGCTGAACTTAGGAGCACCCTAGTTCTACTCTATATATATATATATATATATATATGATGTTAGAAATGTCCTACAAATCAAATTAGTTGGGTCAAATTAATAGTTAAATATATATTAATATATTGGACTGAATGTGTTATGAACCAAATGATCTAATATTTAAACTTGATACTAAATGAAATCAAAACTTTGAAAAGTTTAAATGTAAATTAAGCTCACATGAAGAAGATTAGTGTAAACAGTATGGATTAGTTATTTGAAGTCGATTTGATAGATTTTAGATGCGTAAACATAAAACCAAAATACTACCAGAAGCGTATTAGCGGACAAACAAGTATAATAATATATTAGCATAAAACTATAGAAAAAGACAAAAAATATTATACAAAATACAATAATATTATAATTAATCATAAATTCATAATAACTTACCAACATGCTTTATAAACATGAGCTCTCTTTTGCTTCACGTTTTTCCCTGCCGTTTATAATGTTCAAACCGCCAATCCAAACCACTTTACATGATGTACATATCAAAACCACCAATCCTTCATGTGCTTGTAGACCAAATTTTACAAACTTAACAATTTTTTAAAATATTTTCTAGATACGTATAAAAAACTATTGTTTTTATATGCTCGTGAATTTTTTCGAAAACAATAATTTGGTACCTATATACAAAAATAGTAAAATAAATTAAAAAAACTATAAAATTTGGTCTTTTTTTAATATGAATTCACATTGAGCAGTTCTAATCAATTGTTGAAACTTTGAAAGTGAAAATAAGAACGTAAAGCACAAGAGAGCCCATACTCCTTAGTCCATCTCTTAATACTAATATTAATTTATGTAATAATTTACATGATGATATCATATGAAGTACAGAAATTAATCAAATTATACATGCCATATTGCTGTGTGATACGGTGTGGTAGCTATATATGTCTAACTACTTCCACAGAATTATTAATACAAACTTGGTACTAGCAAATTTAGCATACTTCTAGAGGTAAGCTATTTTCATAAGTTGGATTATCAGTTGCTTAACTAGATGTTTACTAAAGTTTTATCTGCTTTTGTGGGACAACACACCAGAGACTAGTTGTCCTCGAACCATTTTTTATTGTATATATAATTTTTTTTATGGTACGGTGTGCATGCATGGCCTTTTTGTGGGTTCGATCCCACCGAAGATGTGATCCTATCCGGTACCGGACAAGGGAATCTTTTAGATTTAGTGCATTCGGACCGTCTTTTAAACTTTGCACGAATCTCAAAGCACCAAATAATACTGGCTCCTTTGCGCTATCTCTGCGGTTAATGAAGAATTTTATTTCGGAAAATTATTTATTACAGAATAAAGAACAAATGGTTCTGCCAACTTACATTGGCAGTTTTTGATGTTTTACAATTCAAGCCCTCTAAATTATTAAAGCATTGGTGCAATAGAAGCTTTGAAGGATCATGTCGGACTTTGCCGGGGAAACTATGAATTGAGATCTATGCAAAGCAGAGTAAAGCAAAAATCTTCATCTAGGCCCAAAATTCTTTCAAAAAATTGTTGGTTGAATCCTATTGTGGGTTTTATTTCACCTTGTACTGGAAATTACATTTGGGCTAATTTGGATCTCTTCAGACGGGTCTAGCCCAATACCACTGAAACAATCACATTTGTACTGCAAGTCACCCGTTTGTTTTGTTAAGAGAATTGTACTTGTTGAACGAGGTTCGTTGTTAATTATGTCATGATATATCAACAACCGTCACACCACCACTCCTCTCCTTCCCTCACCTAACTCCACCCTTTCCATTATTTGTAGTCTTCTTCTCTGACACAAGCCCCCTCCTCTCGGTTCTAAGAATTTTAATTAATTTTAATACATTCATTTTTCATTATTTTTTTGACTACTTGAGTTCATATCAAATGAATTCAAAACATAATATTTTTGGTATGTAAATACATCACTTATGTAGTAAATTAGTTTCAACGGTTTGGATTAACCATTGAAACATATTCAATAAGTTTTTGAAGAGGTAGCACAATATGTCACTATGCTACAGGTAGCACGCTAGCTTTATTCATTAATTAATATCATACTTTTCAAATTATTTTAATAAGCAACCTAAATTATTTGTTAGAATGAACGATATATACACATCTTATATTGACATATATAAATAATAATTAAAGTTTAATTTTTTCATCAAAAATTTAGATTCATTATATTATAATAAATCTAAAGGAAACTGTAAATTTTCAATATAAATTAAATCTGAAATAAACTATATTTAGATCAACATCAAGCCAATTTCGGATTGATCACTTTTTAAGTTTCAATAAACTAAAAGCTAACAAGTATTTTCACCTTATGTTGTGTGCGATTAAATAATACACACAGATTCAAATTCAAATTTGTGTTCCGTAATTTTTTTTTGAAAATCCCACGAGAAAGAAACAATATTAATAAAATATCGAAATTTTGAAATAAAATTGTCTTATAATTAATTGAAGGTACAATGTATCAGGTGTATTTTTTTATTATAACCCGCACTTTGAAACAACCCACACTTGTCTAAAAATAAATAAATATTTATATCAATCATAATAATTTTTTATTATTTTGAATTTCGAACTCATAGTTCCAAATTTTTTTGAAATACACATTTTATACGAGAAATGAAACGACGAACAACTCGTTTGAAAGAAATGAATTAGCGATATTTGAAGGATAACTACAAATTGATAAATAAGGATTTCTATAAAAAAAACTATGAATTAATGTTTGCAAAAAAAAAAAAGATGGATAGAACAATGGTTTGGACAAAAAAATCGGTATCTTACCAATAATTGGTCAATTAGTGATATAATTTTTTTTTTATTTTCCTTATGATTCAAATCCAGCCAAATATACCTTAAATTGAGATACATTATAAAACTTGTATGTACACAGTAACACTAAGGCTATTGTTTTATTTATTTTTTTACAAAAAAATAAACAAACTTCGAAGCAAACACGAGACACTTCACTAAAATATAATGCTACTCATTTTATTTATAAATGTATCCTTCCAATACAAAACTATGTATTCCTTTTCTTCAATTCATACATGATAATGTTATCTTTAATAAAAAAATTGAGCACAAAAAAAAAGAATGTTTTTCACACATTTACAATGTAAAATCACTCATTTACTTTTCTCATTCATCCATTTTTTATTTCTTTGCATGCATTTTGCTACCTTCTAAGTAACTAACTTGACTACTATAAATGTCATTAAATGTCATGTGAGAAAATTAATCAATTATGAAGTTCTATGTCTTTTCTATTTCAAAATTAAATCACTTGTGAGTTCAGACCTTATATAATTTTTAAATATTGGACATTAGAGAAAATCAAAAGCAAATATTTTTATTTTTAAATTGTTATTATTAAAAAATAATTATTTTAAAAATAATTAAAAATATATTAATTTGAAATTGTCATCAACAATGGGGTTGGCTGCCGCAAGAACAATAATGTATGTACATCATCATTTTTGTTTATTGTATTATATAGCTATCTAGCCAGTTTTATATTTCTTAATCTAATATTAGAATTTTGAATGTCCTTTTTTTTGTTCTTTTTAATAGACTCAAGTTGAAATAAAAATTTATGTGCTTATGGTGTTACACACGGCTATGAAAATCTTCTCATACGCTGGCTGTGCTTTCCGATCACCCTCTTGGCTGAGTTCATTAGTCACCTTCTTATCTGTGGATGGTTCATTTGCTGGTGGTGCCTACCATTCACATTGTTAGCTAAGCTCATGAATCGCCTTCTCGTCATTAGTTGTTTGGCTACTCCTACCTTGGCCATCTTCAATGTCTTGGCCAAGTGAGTGAGGCACAGTTGATGCAGTTAGTTGAGGCTCCTCATCTCTGTGCTATTTCCTTTATCACCAGACAACATGACTTTTTGAAAGATAAGTGAACAAAAAGTGATGTGAGAAAGATGGAAGGAGAAAAGCTAGAAAGAAGAGGTATTATGCTAGCTTTATCTTTGGTTTTCTTAAGATTTCTTGTATTTTTGTTTTAACTTAGCCAAGCACTGTGCAGCTATGGTGTGGCATATGAAGTGATCTAAAAACTTGGGTCCTGATAAAAAGAACAAAAAATATTATTATCATAGCTAATCTTGAATATTTTAATAAAAAGACAATCTTATCTCTCAATTAGAGTTTCAATCAAGTTGTTATTAGTTTCATTTTTTAATTAACAATCTTCTATATTTGTTGTTCTCCTACACCTTCTCTTATTTGATAAAAAAAAAATAGCTTACTATTTTATTCTTCTCACTCGATCCAGGTTAATAAATAATTATTAATATTGACTTATTGACAATTAATTAATATCATACTTTTCAAATTATTTTAATAAGCAACCTAAATTATTTGTTAGAATGAACAATATATACACATCTTATATTGACATATATAAATAATAATTAAAGTTTAATTTTTTCATCAAAAATTTAGATACATTGTATTATAATCAATCTAAAGGAAACTGTAAATTTTCACAATAAATTAAATCTGAAATAAACTATATTTAGATCAACATCAAGCCAATTTCGGATTGATCACTTTTTAAGTTTCAATAAGCTAAAAGCTAACAAGTATTTTCACCTTATGTTGTGTGCTACTAAATAATACACACAGATTCAAATTCAAATTTGTGTTCCGTAAAAAAAATTTGAAAATCCCACGAGAAAGAAACAATATTAATAAAATATCGAAATTTTGAAAAAAATTGTCTTATAATTAATTGAAGGTACAATGTATCAGGCGTATTTTTTTATTATAACCCACACTTTGAAATAACCCACACTTGTCTAAAAATAAATAAATATTTATATCAATCATAATAATTTTTTATTATTTTGAATTTCGAACTCATAGTTCCAATATTTTTTGGAATACACATTTTATATGAGCAATGAAACGAACAACTCGTTTGAAAGAGATGAAATAGCGATATTTGAAGGATAACTACAAATTGATAAATAAGGATTTCTATATACAACTATGAATTAATGTTTCCAGAAAAAAAAGATGGATAGAACAATGGTTTGGACAAAAAAAACGGTATACTACCAATAATAGGTCAATTAGTGATATAAAATTTATTTATTTTCCATATGATTAAAATCCAGCCAAATATATACCTTAAATTCAGATACATTATAAAAC
Source organism: Carex arenaria (assembly GCA_964058825.1). Classification (NCBI taxonomy): domain Eukaryota; kingdom Viridiplantae; phylum Streptophyta; class Magnoliopsida; order Poales; family Cyperaceae; genus Carex; species Carex arenaria. The sequence continues at coordinate 90,202 of CAXKVW010000916.1, forward strand.
TTGTATGTACACGGTAACACTAAGGCTATTGTTTTATTTCCTTTTTTTACAAAAAAATAAACAAGCTTCAAAGCAAACACGAGACACTTCACTAAAATATAATGCTACTCATTTTATTTATAAATGTATATATTAATATACATCCAATACAAAACTATGTATTCTTTTATTCAATTCATACATGATTATGTTATCTTTAATAAAAATTAAGCACCAAAAAAATTATTATTTTTCACATATTTACAATGTAAAATCACTCATTTACTTTCCTCCTTTATCCATTTTTTATTTCTTTGTATGCATTTTGCTACCTTCTAAGTAACTAACTTGACTACTATAAATATCATTAAATGTCATGTGAGAAAATTAATCAATTATGAAGTTTTTTCTAAGTTCTAAGTCTTTTCAATTTCAAAATTGAATCACTTATGAGTTTAGACCTTATATAATTTTTAAATATTGGACATTAGAGAAAATCAAAAGCAAATATTTTTATTTTTAGATTGCTACTATTAAAAAATAATTAAAAATTTATTAATTTGGAACTGTTATCAACGATGGGGTTGGCTGCCGCGAGAACAATAATGTATGTACATTATCATTTTTGTTTATTGTATTATATAGCTATCTAGCCAGTTTTATGTTTCTTAATCTAATATTAGAATTTTGATTGTCCTTTTTTTTTTCTTTTTAATAGACTCAAGTTAAAATAAAAATTTATGTTCTTATGGTGTTACACACGGCCATGAAAATCTTCCTATTCGCTGGTGGTGCTTTCCAATCACTCTCTTGGCTGAGTTCATTAGTAACCTTCTTATATGTGGACGGTTCATTTGCTGGTGGTGCCGACCATTCACCCTGGCTAAGCTCATGAATCACCTTCTCGCCATTAGTTGTTTGGCTACCGCTACCTTGGCCGTCTTCAATCTTTTGGCCGAGTGAGTGAGGCACAGTTGATGCAGTCAGTTGAGGCTCCTCATCTTTGTGCTATTTCCTTTATCACCGGACTGGTGAACTAAATATGAATAGAGAAGGTGATGCCCCCTGTTTATTTGAATGGTTAATTAAAAGTGCGCCCCTCAGATTATATGCATGGATTATCCATGAAAATAATAATCTTGTATGGCATCATTTCAGTATCGCCTTATTTTACAGCCATGCCTATACCAACTCTATACTGTTTTACATTCCCTACTTCCCACTGAACCATATTAACATAACCACATTGAAATATAAATCGAAATCACGTAATAAACATTTATCAATATATATTGTACCAAAATACCGAAAAACATTACAACAACAATATATAACACAAAAGTTTGCTTAACTTCTAATAACAACAATCCATCTATATAATTATCTAACTACATTGTTATAAAAAAATAAAGTAAATATGCTAAGGTTTCGCTAATTATATTTATAAAATAGGGTTTAGAATTTAGGGTTTAGAGTTTAGGGTCTTAAAATAAATAAAGAAATAAAAAAAATTAAAGAAGCTCGCAAAATATATTTAAATGAATTCAATATATATAGTACTCATTTTAGTGATAGAGATTAGAGAAATAATATGAACAAAAAAGAACTTAACTCTGTTAGATGTGCATAATACAAGATATGCATTTTCAAGTATCTAAATCTACTTGTACAAATTAAATTGTACAACTTTGAGAACTTATAAGGTTATTTTGGCAAAAAGACTGATTATAAACAACTTTTTCCGTGTTGTCAACTTGACAATGTCAGGTGGAATCCCAATTAGAGAAAATCAAAAGCAGATAATTTTATTTTGTTGAAAATATTTTTTCATTAAAAATTAATTATTTTAATCATAATTATTTTGTTAAAAAAAGAGTCAAAGAGGTGTCTAAAGACAGTTACCTTTGCAGTAATTTAATTGTCAAAACATGGAACAACATCAATTAATTTATTTAAGTACATAAATTGAGGTAAAATATACCTTTGCAACAACATAAAATGTGAGTTATAGTGATGTGGTGAAAAAACCTGCATCCAAAATAGATCTAAGATTTCAGCTTGTAGTGTTCATCGTTGTCCCAAATGGCTTTCAAACTAAAACTCTTCTTACTTGAAAATGCATGAAGAAGGCAAACAGTTTGTAATATTCATCATTTTCTCTGATACAGAACATATAGTGATCCCAATCACAGAGGATCTCAATCCCCACTAATGCAGTAATTTAAATTTAGAGTCACAATTAATCTACCGTGCAATGGAGATGCGGAAAAAAGGAACCAATGACATTGTGAGCTGTAACCTGTTACTTTGGTTAAAATGATTCACAACACTATTGGCTACATAAGACACCCCACAGAAAATCTCAAACCAAAAATCTTAGATATGAACTGTACACAAACAAATTATAATATAAAAATTTATAAATCATGAAACTAAGAAACAAATTCAAAATTTCTATATCAACTTTTTCATTAATGATAACAAGCAAACAGCTATCTTTCCTTGTTACATGTCAGTACTTGTTACATCAATAACAGCATTAACAAAAGAAAGAGTAATTACATAAATAACTATAATTTAATGAACTACATTTACACAAACAGAGAGAGAAAACAAGAAGATTTTTTTTTATGTAGGAACTAAATGAAACCCTTGATCTTCATTCATTAACAAAAACCTAAAAATAATTCCAAATATTCTAGTCAAAATTCCCAAAACTAGAACCAAAACCTTATATTTTTTTCACCACAAGCTTTAAAAGATGGCATGTGGGTTCCATCCAAATTGCCATGGAGAAGGTTTTTTCACCACAATCTTTCTGCTTGAAGCTGGTAAAATCGGTAGCTATATATCTTTGCATCCTATTCTTATTAAAACCTAGATAGCCTCATGGCTGTCTCAAGCGTACCCCTAAACCTCGTCAAGTTGAGACGCACATTTTGCCCATCCATATAGATAGGCTTGCTCACGTTGTAACCTTTCATGTATATTGAATGTGGGTCCGTGATAACTTGGTGGTGGATCGGGTACTTCTCAAGAAGCGTGCTTTCCTCTACATTTATCTTGTACTCCACATACTTCAGCCCCATCCCCTCTGCCGGTAAATGGTAATATGTTTTTGAGACCCAATCCAAGGACCATGGGACCACTTGAACCAGCACTGCGCCGGGTCGCAAGAATATCATGTTTGTCATCCCTGCACCATGTACACCCAAAAGAACATGGCACCGGTTCACCAGCTCAGCGAACGACTGCAAGTCTGACATTTCCTTTCCTGTGACAACCTCGACTCGGAAACCAACTTCTTTAGCAAGATTGATTACTTCCTCTTCATTGACTATCATTCTCGACTTGCGCCTCGACATTAGTACCAATAGAGGTTGATCCTTTTGAGTTGCTACTGTTTTTGCTGGGTCATTCGTTTTATTAAATAATGAACTATGAAGAAAACTAAGAAAGTCGATCGTAGTGATGTTTCCGGGTGCTTCAGTCTTGTTGCACGCTAGAAAGCCGTGATAAGTGAGCCCCACAACGGCCCCCGGAAAACAATGAACCTTTCCCGAGGCATCTTTACTCGGGAAAGATATGATGTCATGAGAGGAGATAGCAGAGAGTATGCGCTGGTACTTCTTGAACCACCACGACTTGTAATTGGTTAAGATCAGGTGTACATTAGGGCGGAGAATGCTGGAAGTGATAAATAGCGGGATGAGGAGATCGTTGATGTCATGAAAGTAGTTGCCAACATATCCACCAGTGGAGAAGATGATGGCTGGGACCGCATGACTTACGTCACAGGCTGGCAGTGGTGTAGTAGAGTTTGTCTGAAGGATTTTAACTGGGGAGGTGTGCTTCATCGCAGATGCATCGTGCTTTCTCGGGTACGGGAGAATGCTAATGTTTTTTGTGTCTGTCGGAAGCCTTTGACCGCCGGGTAAGTATATGTCGGTGGTGTTAGATGTAGTAATGCGGACTGCGACGGCTGATGTAGTGACACACATGTCAGAATTTGACGTCGAAATGCAACCAATTCCATTCTGAAGGAGGTCTTCTTGACTTTTCCCTGTTAACTTTTTAAATTTCAAATTGTTGAATAAAATAGGGGTGACCGGTGAATCGCATTATACTATTTTTCCCAGAGCAAGAGATGTATAATACTAAGTAAATCGCATGATATATTGCATTTAATTATGATAATCGACTTCTTCAATATTGTTAAAGGACAATAAAAAGTGAGGCTCTGGTATTATGCATATTGAATATAAGTCAAGCGCTGTGGACTCGTATTTTTGTTTTTAATTAAAATCCGAACAGTTAATCTAAATGTTCAACATAACATTTTTATGAAATATAATTGCAGACCAAATTTTATATTGTTTAGGAAATATTTTCTATATTTTAGATAGGTAAAAAATCACTTGAAATTTTTGGAGAGTGATTTTGGATTATCAAGTTAAATAAATAGGGGTATTATGATTTTTCCTATGTTTCCCAAAAGATGAAGTACACCAAGTAAATTGAATGAGATATTGCATCTTATGATAATCTACATCTTAATTATTTAAGGACAATAAATAATTGAAATACAACCTCTTAGTAGTTGTTGTAGTTTTAACCTTATGTTCTCAGCATCCATGGCATTCTCTTTGCTTAGTAATCTATGATCATCTTCCTTCCTTGATTGTTCGATACCGACATCATCATTGCTCTGCGATTGTCTGAGTTGAAGATCCCCTGCATTTAACAAAATGCATCACAATATTTACAATAATTGATATAATTATTTTATGAGAAAAATATGGCGTACATGAGCGTATGGAGGCGGCATTGAAGCAAACCATGAAGGCGTACATCAATAGAATGAGAAGAAAAGCACCAAGAGCAAGGAATTTAGAAACTTTGGCCATTAGCTTTTCTCTGGTTATCTTGGTTAGACTAATATGATCATACACTAGCTGTTCCCATATAATTTTATCTAATATATACATGCCAGTAGGGAAGTGGAGAAGACTTCTTGTTGGCATTTCCTTTCCTTAATTATTTGTGTATTTGTTTGTAGGGCAGCACGTACTAGACACAAACAGCAAAGGAATTTGGCATCAATATTTCAATAAGCATCTAAACATAATTTTTTTTTATTAGATTCAACCTTGCTATAATAAATTTCTGGTTCCAATTATGAATCTTATTAAATGACAACTCGGAGGCGAAGCGGTATGGTAAAGCACTTGCTAGATACTAACAACAAGAACCGAAGAATGTTCCAATTATAATACTAGTTAAATCAGGGCTTTTGACATAGCACCTCATATATATATGAATATGGGTTCTGACTTTTACATTTTTTAGAATTTTTACTATTTTTATAGAATTCAACCTTGCTATAATAAATTTCTGGTTCCAATTATGAATCTTATTAAATGACAACTCGAAGGCGAAGCGGTATGGTATAGCACTTGCTAGACACTAACAACAAGAACGGAAGAATGTTCCAATTATAATACTAGTTAAATTAGGGCTTTTGACTTAGCACTCATATACCGGCATTTTTTTTCATAACCAAAAAATTAAATAAAATACTATTAATAACCGGATTTAAAAGAAAAAAGCACTAATAACCAAACCGCCCTCCGGGAGGCAGCCTTCATACCAGACCACCCCACTGAGGAGCAGTTTACCCTGGGCACAAAAACGCCCCCCCCCCCCTCCCCCAGGAGACGGTTTGCACTGGCTGGCCTATATTTGCCTGTTTTTTCTCTCATGTCTCACCATAATTCACTCACGCTTTTTCTTTTAATCCATCCTGCTCTCAAATAGTGCTCAGAGGCGATTTTTAGGCGATTGCGATCAACAGTGCGCTCAACAGTGACCAAGGTATGTTTTTTTTTTAATTAAATTTTTTAGAAACATGTCGGAAATTTCAAAAATAAACAAAAAATATTTTTAG